>VDFB02122378.1:0-90215 GCA_007258455.2 Sequoia sempervirens | reverse complement strand
AATATACAAGGAGTCTCCCTCTTTTCCACAACAAAAAGATCCTATATTACAATTGCAACAAGAGCTAAATGCTTCTTTATAAATTATTGTTTGACCTCCTATCATGATTAACTTGGATGATGATGATGAGATTACTAAAATTGATGATGAAGTGCATAATGAGTTGAATACATTATTTTCCTCTTCTATGAGCTTAAACATGATAATTCTCCTAAGAAGAGTGTTGAACTTGGTGATTCCCCTAGTTTGGCATTTGTTGTTGTCCCTTTGGTTAGTTGTCTACCTTCCATATATGATGAACAAGATTGGGATGTGGACGACTTGCTAATAGGTTGACTCGCATGTTCCTTACTAGTCTTTTGCATTATTTTCTTTTTCATGTTATGTGTGTGAATGCATGTGTGTAATGTGATCCCATGTACCGTTGTTTTTGATGTATCTCTCTTTGTGACATTCCTCTATTTTTATCTATATTCTTCTATATATGTCATAGAACCTTTATGTTTTCTTTTTCTTGTGTTTTCCTTTTGTCAAGCATTTTCGTCCATAATTTTGTCCTCTAGTTTAGACCCCATAAAAGTTATACAATGAGTTGTTTATACTCTAAAAATAGCCCTCCTATATTCTACTAGGGACAAGGCACATTTTTTAACAACTCATAAACCTTTTTCCAACACATAAACATGTGGAGAATTACCACAAACAAATTCTAGAATTTTCTGGAAAAAGCTTGCAAGGTTGAGACACAATTCTCAACAGTAACTGGTAGCTTTTCTCTTTCTAGTTAGCTTGTTTTTTATTTACCTAATTTGTTTTCAAGAGTTCATTTAATTTCTGTTCGACTGCAGCAGATAATATTTGTCATGTAAAAGCTCCTTTTAAAGATAAAAGGCTCTTTTAAACCTCGCTGCTACTGTAGAGAGATAAAGAGGGCTATTTATTTTGTTGAAGTCTGTCAATAAATACTGTTATTTATATATATCTTTTTGTGCAACTGTGATTTTCAAATTTCTGATTTATATTTGAATCAAGAGTGAAAATATATATATAGATATCGATATAATTAAAAAAATATTCTATAAAATGAACTGAGCAATTATATCTCGCCTAGAGGTAACTGAAACATCGGAGTCACCTATTAAATTATTGATCCATAAAATTTTAATAACATGAACCATTGAAAAACACAGATAATGATATATATTAAAATGATTGAACCATTGAAAAACACAAATGATGATAGCAAGTTCAAACCTCAATTTATCTGCCATGTCTCAATGAGCAGGCATTCAAGACATGGCTTTAGAGTTATAAACAATTAACTGATAGCTTATGGTCTGTTATAAATCAAATCTGTTAAGATCGAAAACATTTCGAATCAAATATTTGTATCAGATCCTTGTCCAGCATACAAAATCAAGTCTTAAATAGAGCAATTCTCACTAGCAATATGGGCTACTTTTTCATTCTTGCTATTCTCAGATGATCCCTAACGGATCTGGGTATGTTTGGTATCTTCCTTATCCGATAATGAGGAGGCTGGTTAACATTCTCCACTCCCTCTTCATCTGCACAAATATCATTTTAATCCAATAAATTGTTTCATTTGCTAGCTGGGTCTCTATTTAATGACCTAAAAAGAGAGACACACATCTATTAAGGGGTACAGTAGCCAAACCAAAAGAAATAACAGACATTTTATAAAGACAAGGATGATATACCTGCGCTGTGATTCTTAACCTGACTATCCTGGCTGCAAGAAGAAATATTCATCAATTAATACACAACTACGCATTGATTTTCGAATAAAACCCTAATTCCATAAAGTATCACCCTTTACTTTTGTCTAAGATCAGAGAAGCAGAACACAAAAATGTACACAGAGATTATTTGAATTAGCTAAGCATGAAATATACTTTAACCTGCCACCGATCACGCTCTCTGGATTTGCCAAATCTGATATCTCTTCAATTCGAGGCCCTTGCATTTGGTTGGAATACCCTTCGCCTTTTGAATGCACTTTCGCTGAATTCAGAGAAGCTGTTGATGGGAGAGGAGACTCTGGGTTTGCCAAATCTGATACCTCTTCAATTGGAGGCCCTTGCATTTGGTTGGAATGCCCTTCGCCTTCTGAATGCGCTTTCACTGCATTCAGAGAAGCTGTCGATGGGAGAGGAGACTCTGGGTTTGCCAAATCTGATACCTCTTCAATTGGAGGCCCTTGCATTTGGTTGGAATGCCCTTCGCCTTCTGAATGCGCTTTCACTGCATTCAGAGAAGCTGTTGATGGGAGAGGAGACTCTTGGTTTGCCAAATCTGGCCCTTGAATTTGGTTGGAATGCCTTCGCCTTCTGAATGCACTTTCACTGCATTCAGAGAAGCTGTTGATTGGAGAGGAGATTCCTCTTCCTGTGACCAGTTATGAAGGCCCGGAGCCCTACAAGGCTTTGCCTTTTTTCTCATGACTAGGTTTCGCGCATATACCTCTTCCTGTGACTGCGTTGTGTTTCTACCTGTATAAAAATTGTCACGAATTTAAATCTACTAGATCCTAAATGGCATCGTCCTTCTAAGCATTAAAAAGAATAAGATAAGACTAGCTCTCACGGGTAGATAGGATGGTCGTAGATTGGTTTCTACTGGATTTACTTCAATATGAATGAACCACCGTAGTGCCTGCTAATACTTTCCATTGATTTATTTTAAAAAAAACAGTTTTGAAGGAGAGCTGATGATGAGAACAGAACCCGAGGAAATATTATTGGCCCAACAAATTATAAGAAATTTTAAATCCCTGCCGAAGCCACATTCTTATCTCGCACCTTTGAAAACGTAGTGCAGGTGATGATTACTAGGTGATGATTATTTATTATATTTTATTTATTTGTAGTCTTATTCATTTGAAAATAATATCTTCTATAAGATTTGATTGATAGAGCATTTATAAAAGCACCATAATGAAATCATTAGAGTATTTATTATAGCACATCACCTAGCGTCTATTAGGAATCTAACTTAGAAGAATATGAATCTTGCATCAAATCATTCTCGCAACTACCAAGATCACTTCTCCTCTATAGATTAATTGAATTTTTAAGTCAATAATAGAAAACAAAAATTATAAATATTGTAAAATAGATATTTGACATCTAAATCAAAAAAAAATCATTAAAATCAAAATCAAAAATCATATTTTTATTTTATTTTATTTACACATTTAAATTCTACATTAATTTATAATTATAATTATCATTAAATTACCTTTATTATCTAATTAATATGAAAACGGATATTTAATATATTATCTATATAAAAATATATTGTACCATATTAAAAAATTATATACATTTATTTAATTGACTAAATATTTTATATATTAACCCTTCCAATAGTTTTAAAATTTAGTAAACTAAAAGGTAATTTAAGCAGACTTAAAAGAGGGGAGAAATTGGAAGGATGGTGAATGTTGTTGGATTGATTATTAATAAAATATATTATAAAATATGTTTGTGATTGGAGATTACATTTGGTTTTGGGGAAAGGTAAAAGAATTTCAAAATCATCAATATTATTTTTCAAAATCAAGTGAAAAACAAAAGGTTGATTGTTTAAGAGTAAACTTTTAAAATGAAAGAAACTAAGACTAAAGGTGAGGCATTAATTGAAACTTTGCACTTGAAGATTATGAAGAAAAAATATTTTATTTTTTAAAAATGACTAAAATATAATATTTTAAAGCTATTTAAAATATAATATATTATTTTTTTAATATATACATTTCCATCCTTTATATATAGAGAGATAGTAAATACAAACACAATCTATCATATAAATCAATTAATAAAATATATAATTATAAAATATGTTCAATGATTGACAAATACATTTAACTATTCAAAAGATATAATGATCTAAAAAAATCATCAACAAGATCTTTTAAAATCAATTAAAAAAATAAGAGATGATTTTTTAGTACTAAAAATTATAATAGTTTTTTCATACGTTGTTAGAAAATATCTAAAAATGAGCTATAGTTGAAGATTTACAATTCTATTAAATTTAGATATAATTGTAATGGTGAAAATTATATATTTATACATTTTCTTCTTGTATTTTTTATTATTATTTATATTATTTAAAATATAAAAAAATTACTTATATACAAATTTAGTTTATATCTATATTATTATTATTATTATTTTTAAATGTATTCCTCATGTTTTAGATTTTTAAGTATTATGAGAAATCAAATTTACAAGTGCAAACCTTTATTTAATTATGGATTTAATCTCCGCTTTTTAAAATTCAAAATTTAAATATACTTATTTTTTATTATTGCACTAGTTACTATAGTAGATTTAATGCATATTCTATAAATTTATAATATTAATTGTTGTATTTAAATAATTCCTTTATTTATTTGAAAAGGGCATCTATTAGTCACCAAAGGAACATATTAGGGTTTGATTGATAGCGTATTTTATAAGACCACCATAACATAAATAATAAGATTATTTATTATAAAACATCATTCTAGGTCCATTAAGGGTATACCTTTGAAGAATATGAATCTACTAATTTATATATTCTCACAAGCCTCAAATCATTCTAACAAGTTAAGGATCATTTATTTTCTATAGGTTAATTGAATTTCTAAATCAACAACAAAGGACAAAAATTCAAAATATTTTAAAATAGATCTTTGATATCTAAACAAAAACAATTCATTAAAATAAAAACTAAACACTCTTATTTTTATTTTATTATATTCTCATATTTATATACTACATTTAAATTCTACATAAACTTATAATTAATTAAATTATCTTTATTATTTAATCAACATAAAAATAATATTTAATATATTATTTGTATAAAAAATGTATTACAACATATAAAAAAATTATAAACATTTATTTAATTGACTAAATAATTTAATATGAAGCATTTAATCTATTGGAATAGTTTTATAATTTATTAAACTAAAAAGTAGATTTAATAAACTAAAAAAATGTAATTTTAGTAGACTTAAAAGAGGGGAGAAATCAAAAGGATGGTGGATGTGGTAGCAATGTTGTAGGATTAACTACTATATTTTTAGTACACTTAAAAGAGGGGAGGAATCTAAAGGATGGTGGATGACGTAGGAGTGTTGTATGATTGATTGTTAATAAAGTGTACTATAAATGTGTTCAATGATTGAAAAAAGCATTTGTATTTTGGGAAAGGTATAATAATCTTAAAATCATCAACAAGATTTTTAATAATCAAATGAAAAATAAGAGATGATTCTTTAAGTATTAAAATTAAAATAGTTTTTACATATGTCATTAGAAGAAATCAAGATTAAAGATGAGGTATCAATTGAAGTTTTATAATTTTATTGGATTTAAATATAGTTTTTTTTATTTTATACACACACACATATACATATATACATATATACAAATATACATATATATATATATATATGAAATTAAAGTTACATATGCAAACTCTTATGTAGTTGTGGATTTAATCCTATTTTTCATAAAAACATAAAATTAAAATATGCTTATTGTTGACAATTTTACTACTTATTGTGATCTAACTTAGTGCATATTTTATTAATATTTATTATTTATGTTTGTATTTAAATGCATTCTCTTGTTCATTTGAAAAGGGTATCTACTAGTCACCAAAAACATGTTAGGGTTGGATTGATGAGCAATTGGCATTCTAGGGTTTCTAATTTATGCATTAGTGAAAGTGCATATAGGTTGCATTTTTGTATGTCAAATCATTGAAAATCAAATAAAATATATGTTTGCAAATAGTTTAAAGATCATATAACATAAAAAGCATAACAGTTAGTCCCAATGCACATCTGAAACTACATTTTACAACATTGAAAACCTTGTTTCTACACTTCTATTTTCCACCATTGGTTATCTATTTTAGTGGGTTGAATTTTTGTTTCATGCATTTTACTAAATCTAGCTTAAAGTGGTTCATTTCATGCATTTCTCAATTCCAAATTTGCATTTACAACATTTCTTCAAGTTGTTGTATAGTGTAATCAGCAAATTACCTTGTTTCAAATCTAAAAATTGCATTTAAACATTTCACTTTAGGTCATATGCACTTTATTTATTTCTCCATAATAGCATGTTTTCTTTCAAGGGATGTTCCTTTGATATGGTTAAAAATGGATTGCATAAGTACATCCCTCTTATGAGTTCAATTTAGAGTACAATAATGAGGTCATTAAGAAACATGTTAGCCATCCTTCTATTATCTTTCATATTTATGAGAACATCTTAGAGAAAGTGGATCAAACCATTGACACAATCCTTAATATTACATTGCCTATTGGTGAGAATGGTATGATATGAGAGGATGCAAGTGTAAATTAATCATAACAATCATACCTATTCTTCTCCTGATACCTCTCCTATTAGTGACAAGGGTATCTTGGTGAAAGAAGATACAAGCATTGAGATTCTTAATTGTCCCTCTCCTCATCCTCCTTTGGAAGATATTAGAAAACAAGAAGATGAGATCATATAAACATTTATAAACATCACCTTACCTAGTCTACATTCATCCCTTTGACAATGAAATCTTCAATGTGCATCATATGGCTTTAACCCTTTGTCGTCCCATGGAAAATTTTCATTAGATTTATTTTGGATCAAGCCTATGGAACCCATTAAACCTTGAGAAGACTTATTTTTTAAATCCTATCAAAATTTTAAGGAAAAATGCATAGCAAATATATCCCTTCAAAACATGCCTCAACCCACGACTGAGCCTAATATACTTGATCAAACCATGATCAAACCTAAAGACATTCAAATATAGATCCTTTGCCTATTTCCTACAAAATACCAAGAGATAATGAAAACAATCCCATCACACCTCCTAGGATAAAACAAGTTTACAAAGGTTGAACAACCTTCCATGGTTCTCCTCCTCTTAGGGAAGAAAATAAACCTATGGTTAATAAATGCACTCCTACACAAAAACAACTTGAAATTCATAGTAAAATAAATAGAAATGATAGAGAGCATAGGCGTAGATGTCATTCCCTTGCTCGAACATTAAACAAAGAAACAAACAAAGAAAATCAAGATCCAAAATCGACTAAAGCAATGCATGATGAGTCTCACCCATCTCCAGAACAAAGAGGTCATATACCACAACTACAATAGGAGCTAAATACTTCTTTGGAAATTATCATTCGACCACCCATTGTGATTAACTTGGATGATGATGAGGTTGCTAAGATTGACGAAGAAGTGCATAATGAATTAAATGCATTGCTTTCCTATTATATGAGGTTAACAAAAATTCTCCTAAGAAGAGTGTTGAAATTGGTAATGACCCTAGTTCGACACTTGATATTGTCCCTTTGGTTAGTTGTCTACCTTTTGTATATGATGAACATGATTGGGATATAGATGACTTGCTCATAGGTTGACTCACATGTGCCTTACTAGTCTTTTTCATTATTTCTTTTTCATTTTTTGTGATTGCATATGTGTAATGTGATCCCCTATGTTGTTTGATGTTTCTCTCTCTCTCTCTCTCTCTCTCTCTCTCTTTGTGACATTCCTCTATTTGTACCTACATTCTTCTCTATGTCATAAAAAAATTATCTGTTCTTTGTCTTGTGTTTTCCTTTTGGGTATGACACAAGGCATTGAGACATTCATGTCTCTTCCATGTTGACCCAAAAGCTTTTCCTTTATATTTTTCTTTTTTTTTTGTGTTTTCCTTTTGGGGATGACACAAGGCATCGAGACCTTCATGTCTCTTCCATGTTGACCCAAAAGGATTTTCTTGGTTTTCACTCTCTTTATGTCATTCCTCTAGTTTTATGAGTATTTGGGGAATGACAACAGTTTCAAGCTCTCTAAAAATGTTCATTGTAGCAAGAACATATTGTCCCCAAATCCATGGATCCCTCATGTGCTTGGAGTTGTTTGATTTTGGGGAGTTCAATCCCTCTCTTTCCTTTTGTATGACATAGCTTCATTTGGAAACATATGATTTGGCATAGATCTTTCCAAGTTAGCTCTCATGTCCTCTTTAAATTGTTAGCATTTATCATTTGCTACTTTAATGTAATTTCTCACAGCATGATGTTTAGCAATTTCTTTAAAGTGGAGGCATACATTGGCATTATTCTTTTATGTTTCATAGTGTAGTATTTTTACTTCATGTGATGCATCTTTCACTTTGTGGTGACATCAGTTGTGATGTACTTCAAGAGCATGATCTCTCTTAGCATATATTCCTCTTAGTGGCTTGATGTGACACACTACATCCCCTAAGTTGTGAATCTTATTTTCTTTTATTGGTCCTCTCTTGGAGACATTAGGCACAATTTTCCCTAAGTTTAGACCTAACATGAACTAAGAAATACTTCTTTGAACATTCCTTACACTATTTTTGTACTTACAATTTTGGTTATATGGCCACCTTGCATAACACACTTGCATGCCTGTGGAGCCATCTAGTTCATTCATGAGTATCAAGTATACAAAGATTCTCTTGCCTCTTAAAGATCAAAGTTCATTATTTTGTGGTGCCTTATCAAAGTTATCAGGAGGTATAACTTTGGTTTGGTTGAATGGGAAGTCAAGATGAGGCATGACTTTCCCATAGCCACTTACTTATTTGTGTAAACTGTGCATACCGGCCACATGTGTATGTGTCTCACCTTTTGGATACTCACCTAATGGATAGCCTAAAGTTTCATTGCCACAAAGTGACTATGCATTCTTCAGACAAACAACTTAGATCTTATCCACATCCTACAGGACAAATGATCGAGGCTTGATCCATCACTTTTTTTCTTGTTTATTTCTTTGGCAGTGTATGCTTGTTCCTTGTTATTGCTCCTTATATCATTTTTCATGTGTGTTCTATTGTTCCCATGTTGGTTTGTCATATGATCTCAATCTTGGGGGCTTGTGCAACCCTCTCAATCATTTCCATCCTATCTTACTAGCATTAGTGTATTAGGACCCCTCTTGATGTGTGTTGGTCTACTTTAGTGTGAGTTTGAAGCAAGTTCATCCTCTCACTAAATTTGGGGCTAAATGTAATAAAAAATATCATCCATGACATTTTCACACTTATTTGGACCCTCCTTGTTAAATTAAGCATAATGTTGCCTTGATTTAGTGTTGTAATGTGTTTAACAAATTCACATTAGGTCTTGGGCCCATGTAAACTAAATGAACTTAATTATGCCTTATTTATGGTGTTGTAAAATTTTTTACTATGCTTTCACACTAATCTATGGTTTTCATTATTAATTGGCCTTCTTTATGCCTTAATTGGCCTTATTTTTCATCCACAAGCCTTAATTAAAGCATCTTTTTGAGGATAATCCTGACATGAACGAACATATAATCATAATTCATGTCTTTTTGGACTGTAGGACCCATATTTAGTGATTTGGGACTCTTACGACACCTTATTTATATGAGTCTCACCTAAGTTTCAAGGCCCCAGTCCTATTTCACATAAATTTAAGCATTCTTGAAAAATGTGTCTCATAGCTAAGCCTAATGGGATTCATGCCACTTCTTGCGTATGAGTCCCGTGTGGTTCAAAATTAAATTGAAGTCGAATTCTTGGCAGTATTTTATTCTCCTAGATCAGATGTCGGCTTGTGATGTAATTTCAGGAAATTTGACACAAACAAGTATAAATACAAGGTTATTTCACTCATTTCTCACCTAATAATTTTACAAGTGATCTAGCACCTTGAGCATTCATACATTATAGAAAGTTTGAGTAATCAATAGTTTACAAGAGAATTCACACCCTAACTTGGTGGTGAATCCCTCTTTAGTCTCTAATCACACCCTAGGACACCCTATTGCAAGATCTATTTCCCCTAGTTCACTCTTGGATTGAGATTTCTAGGGTTTCCTTGAATGAGAGTGTAGAGGATTGTTGTTCTATGTCTTAAACCATGGTAAATGACAATTTTCTTCCTTTCATTAGCTTATTATGGTTGTTCATGACATTAACACCATTTTTCTCTTTAATATTTTTGTGCTCTTATAACTCTCTTAAGTATAATCAATGGAATATTTATAGAGCCAGCTTTTGCATAAAAATCTTGTCTTCTTCATTATTACTATCCCATTGCTCTTGGGTAATATACATATTTTCTTTAAGTAATAAAATTAAAATGACCCTTTTTTCATACATATAATTAGAAGAATTCAAGATTAAAGATGTGGTACCAATTGAATCTTTGCACTTGAAGCTTATGAAAGAAAAAATAGACAATTTCAAAAAATGACTAATATAATATTTCAAAAGTGTAAAATTTAACCTATTATTATTCTTTAATATATTTATTTTCATATTTTTTAAATATATATAAATCTAATAGATTTCTAATGTCTACATAATATTATCTCTATGCTCTTTCTTATTGGGATGAGATTTGAAATCCATTCATAATGTTTTATAGGTTTGATAATACCTCCCTCTTTAGCCTCATTAATTCCTTTTGCATTTGTTGCATTTGTGAAGCAATGGTTAGGGTTAATTGGTCTATTTTTTTCTAGAAGGCTTTACATTTGGGTGTAGGAAAAAAGTGTTCTGAAATAAATCGCCTCTATAATATTTGAGCTCATTATATGAACATGCCAAATATTTCCTAAATTTTCTCATTAGGGGTATCAACATTTATTCTTCTACAAAAAATCATAAATTGATTCCTAGCTATCAAATTTAATATGAGCGGGATGAGTAGCAGCGAAGGTTTTTCAAATTCCACAGAGGTGGGAGAGGAGGAGTCTAACTCTGACAAAGATGATTGAATGGGGTTTCAATTGTGTAGTGCCTTCATTGCTATTGGATGGCCTGCGCAGGAGGGTTTTAGAGGTCGACAGGAGATCGAGGCATTTGTAAGAGTTTTGTATCTAGAATGTTAGGTGTAGTGCGTGCGGAAGGTGTTTGGGCTTTCGCTGAGGCTTATGGTGAGTATGGATTTGAAGGAGTTGATGTTGAGCTTGGTGAGGATGTTTCTCCCTTCGGTTGTGGGTTTCTGGTTTCTTTATGGATGGAGTTCCTTTCTCCTCAATATCCTAATCTCGGGCCCCTACTTTGTTATGGCATCATTTTTATGATTGGGGTTTTCGATGTTGTCTATATTTCTGAGGGACTGCGTGGAAGCAAACATTTCCCTGACTGGGAATGCATCACATTTTTTTATTTGAGGGCCTATTTGAATGTCAGTGTTTTTCCTCTATCTTCTCTCTAGAAATATGGTGGCTTTTTTTTCCTCTTTGGCCCCTGTTCTCTTTTGGTCTCATTTTCCTTTTAGGGGGTTCTGTTGTTTGTTATTTTTCTGCAGGGATGTCTAGATGTTGTTTATGCCCTGACCGAGAGAGCTCATTGGTTATTTATCTGAAGGTTGTCATTTCAGCTTTAGTTCTATCCCCTTGGCAGAAAAATGTTGATCTAACTATTTCTCTTCTCTCCTTGTACCCTGAAGTGTTTTTTTCTTTTTCGGGAGAGGCTCTTTTGCTTTGGATTCCCTTGGAATCTCTTTGGTTTATGATCTCCTTTATGTTGGGGTCTGATCTCCTCTATTTACATCTTCTAACATTTGGGTTTCGTTGTGGTGAGGGTTTTTTTGCCCTTTGCCCTCTTGGTTCCATGGTTCTTCTTTTTATGCTTCTGCTAGTGCATCTTTGGGTTACTCTGGTATTTCCTATGGAGGTGGTCCTATCTTCTATTAAGGGGGAGATGGATGTGGCTGGAAGTGGCCTTTCTCCTTTTGAGGTGGAGCGGGATGCTATTGGTTATGCCTGGAAGTGTTGTGGGGAGGCCAATGAAGCCCTATTTAGTGGCTTCTTGGGAGTTGATTACAGCCTTCTTGTTGTCTTCTTTTCTTTATCTACTATTGAAGTGGAGATCTTGAAAAGTAAGCTAATCTTTGATGTGTTCATTCTCAAGGTAAATGGTTGTTGTAGCTTTCATTGGGTTGCTAGTCCCATCAAAACTAGTGGATTGTAATGGGTTGTTGGTCCCATAAAAACTAATGAATTCAAGATTCATGTAATCTTGGTTCTTTTCTGGGCAACCTGCTAGTCTTTTACTGGCTGCTGGCTTGCTTGGTCCCTGTTTTGCTGCTAGTGGTGTTTGATTATCTTTTTGGGCAGCTTGTTCTCCTTGGTGTAGGTTTCAAGTCCCCTTAAAACCTGATGGTTTTGAGTCCATTCAAAACCTATTTTTTCCTCTTATCAAAAACATTTATTTTTCTACTTTTCTACTGGCTTCAATTTCAAACTAGGTTGCTTCTATTCTTACCCATTGCAATTTTTTTAATTATAATTGTTTCTAAATATAATAGAATTATAAAACAAGAATGCCACTACTTGCATATTTTTATCTTTTGTTGTTGACTTCTAAAATTCAACTAACATATAGTAGATCAATAATCTTGTAAGCTGTGATAATGATTTGATGCTTCACATAATGTTGTTGTTTACAAGCATCTATAGGGAATATGTCAATCAAAATTTTAGACTCCTAATGAAACCAAGATGATGTGCTAAAGTAAATACTCTAACAATCATGTGATGGTTCTCTCATAAATGTAGTTCATGTTTTTGGTGACTAGTAGATACGCTTTTCAAATGAACAAGAGAATGCATTTAAATGCAAAAAAAAATTAATTAATTAATAAAATATACAACAATAAGTATATTTAAATTTTAAGTTTTAAGAAAAATAGGATTAAATCCACAACTACATAAGAGTCTCCACATGTAAATTTAATTTCAAATAAAGCATAATAAATCTAAAAGCTAGGAATATAATTTTAAAAATTAATAATATATATATAATGAAAAGCTATATTTCAATCTAATTAAATTATAAAACTTCAATTGATACCTCATCTTTAATCTTGATTTATTCTAATGACATATGATTTTAATTTTAATACTTAAAGAATCATCTCTTATTTTTTCACTTGCTTATAAAAGATCTTATTGATGATTTTAAGATTCTTATACCATTCCCAAAAATACAAATATTTTTCCAATCTTTTGAACATATTTTATAGCACAATTTATTAAAGTCAATCATACAACACACCTACGTCAACCATCATACTTTAGATTTCTCCCCTCTTTTAAGTCTACTAAAAATATAGTAGTTAATCCTACAATGCTATTACATCCACCATCCTTTCCATTTCTCCCCTCTTTTAAGTCTACTAATTTTTATTTTTATTATAGTTTGTTACATCTACTTTAGTTTAATAAATCATAGTTTAATTTAATAAATCATAAAACTATTCCAATAGTTTAAATGATTCATATTAAAAAAATTAGTGAATTAAATAAATGTTTATAAATTTTTTATATGTTGTAATATATTTTTTATACAAATAATATATTAAATATTATTTTTATATTGATTAAATAATAAAGATAATTTACTTAATTATAATTATAAGTTCATGTAGAATTTAAATGTAGTATATAAATATGATAATATGACAAAATAAAAATAAGAGTGACTAGTTTTGATTTTAATGAAGATTTTTTTTGTTTAGATGTCAAAGATATATTTTAAAATATTTTAAAAATTTTGTCTATTGTTGTTGATTTATAAATTCAATTAACCTATGGCAAAGAAATGATTTGTTACTTGTGAGAATGATTTGAGGCTTGTGAGTATATATAAATTAGTCCATTCATATTCTTCAAAGGTATACCCCTAATGGACCTAGAATGATGTTCTATAATAAATACTCTTAATACTTATATTATGGTGGTATCATAAATACATTAACAATCAAACCCTAATATGTTTTTTTTGGTGATTGTTGCCATCCTTTTCAAATAAATAAAGGATTTTTTTAAATACAACAACTAATATTATAAATTTATAGAATCTCCATTAAATCAACTATAATGACTAGTGAAATAATAAAAAATAAGTTATTTAAATTTTGAATTTTAAAAAAGAAGGGATTAAATCCACAATTAAATAAAATTTTCTGAAGCACTTTTCAAAATTTGGAAAACTCTAAAACCTCAAACATGGGTTATTCATTGCAAATTCTTCAAAAAATTCTATGAAATAAAAATGTCAATGCTTAAGAAATGCAACAAATAACAAAAGGGATCAAAAAGACATTCCAAAAGCAAGACAAAGTACCTATTCCATATTGGATTGGGGTCAATTTAATAAAGTAACTTTGCATGAAAAAGAGAATTTATTGCAATGTTGGAAGGGACAAGTCAACTTATTTTCACATTCAAACTTGAGGGAATATTCCATTTTTATGCGAAGTTGAAAGAAAAATGATGAATTTATAAATGAATTAAAATGATTTATTGGTGCAAGTGGGAAAAGCTAGAGGATGTGATGGGTGGTTAGGTTAGGTTAGTTAGGATTAGATTAGCTTAGATGATGATTAGGTGATTTTGACCCTTTTGACTTGAATTTTTTGATTTATTTAAATCAAGAGGGAGAAATATGACTTTTGAGATTAAATTAAATAAAGTTTGGTTTATTTAATTAAAAGGTTGATGTGAGACTTTGATTTATTTAATTTAAATGAATAACCTTAGGAATGAATTAAATAGTCCTAATTTACTTGGTGAATGGATTTGATTTGATTAATTTAATGAACAGATGAATATGAACTAAGTGCATATTAGGTGTCTATTCGAATGTAAACCCAACTGCTCCCGTTGCTTCCTGCTGCTCCCCATGATATGGCAATAAATATTGTTAACGCTGTTAACCGTGTCGTCAACAAACCGTCGCCCGCGATATCGCAATATGGGTTGTTACCCATTGCGATACCGCGGGGAACCATCTACCAAGCCACCTCTACGAGAGGATATTTCGTAATACGGAAAATTGATATTTAAGTTTTAATATTAATGTAAATGACACTTTATTAAATACGTTTTGTTCGGGAAAAGTTAGTTAGGTAATTTGTAATAAATTTTATTTCGTGCCCTCCCTTCCATGAAATTTTTTCACGTGACTTTTAACTTTTACCTATATTTGTATATGTAATTTGACTTTTGAATTTTAATGTGAATGTGAGCATACAAAAATTAATGAGCAGGTGTTAAGATATTTTTTAAGTTTTAATTTTTCTGTGAAAAATTCTCTGCCTCTTTTTCTTTGCCTCTTTCCTTCACGTGATACGTGGTATAGAGCAAGTTTGATTATTATCTGCCTCTTTTTCTCTCCCTCTTTCCTTCATGTGGTATCAGAGCAAGTTTGATTATTAGAGCCAAGTTTATCAAAGCAGGATTATCTGGGTAAATTTCAAAAATGGTAGCAAGCACAACCCACAAATTCCACAGTTTAATGGAAAGAATTATGAGTATTGGTCAATTACCATGAAAGCACTATTTAGCTCACAAGATATATGGGATTTAGTAGAGAATGGATTTCCAGAGCCAATAGATGCAGTAGCATACAATGCTTTAACACAAGCAGAGAAAGACTTATTAAAAGAAACAAGGAAGAAAGACTCAAAGGCTTTATTTTATCTATTTCAAGTTGTACATGAGAGCATTTTTCCATGGATTTCAGCAACAACAAAGTCTAAACAAGCATGGGACATACTTCAAATGGCCTATCAAGGCATGGAAAATTTTAAAACAGCAAAGCTACAAATGTTGAGAAGAGATTTTGAAACAATATGTATGAAGGACAATGAATTTGTTGATTCGTTCTACACCCAAGTCATTGGGGTGGTTAATCAAATTAGGTCTCATGGAGAGAATCTGGAAGATACCAGAATTGTTGAAAATATTTGAAGGAGTTTTCCCAGAAAATTTCTACCAGTTGCAGTTGCTATAGAGGAGACAAAGAATCTCTCATAGTTCTTAGTTGATGAGTTATATGCATCTCTAATTTCTCATGAACACAGGCTGAAAAGGTCAGTAGATACATTACTGGAGCATGCTTTCAAAACTTAGGATTTAGTCAGTCAAGGAAGAGGTAGAGGTAGATCAAGAGGAAGAGGAAGAAACTTTTACAGAGGTGAAAGATACAATCTATCAAGTTTAAGTGGAAGAGGTGGCAATTAAGGCTCAAGCCAAAACCCAACACAGAATCAATCACAAAATCAAAGGTATGATAAATCTCAAGTCCAATGTCACTACTGTAAAAAATATTGGCATTATATGAATGAGTGTAGAAAGAAGCAGTATGATAATAATAGAAAAAATGCAAATTTTTCAAGAGAAATTCAAAATCAAGATTCAGATAAGAGCACAATGTTTTTAGCTTGTAATGTTGCTCAAGCAAATGAAAAAGATGTATGGTTTTTAGATTCAGGCTATAGCAATCATATGACAAGGAATCTAGAAATGTTTTCAAGTTTAGATGAGAATGTAAAGTCTAATGTTACATTGGGTAATGACAATAAAGTGTCAGTCAAGGGAAAAGGCAATGTCAATATTCTAACTAAACAGGGGGAGAAAAATTATATTTCAGATGTGTATTTTGTGCTTGGTCTAAAACATAACATAATGAGTGTAGGGCAACTGGTTCAAAAAGGTATAGAGTAACCTTCAAGAATGGTCTGTGCACAATTTTAGACAAATACCCAAGCAACCAGCTTATTGCAAAAGTCAGAATGACAAACAATAGAATGTTTCCCTTAAAGATAAGGCCAGAATTGAATATAAATTATGCTCAAGCACAACACTTAATGAATTCACAAGTGGGTAGAGAAGAAACTACAGCAGTAGTGCAGACAATCTTTCAAGTTGAGATAAAAGATGAAAACTAGTTATGGCACCTGAGATTTGGGCATCTCAACTTTGGAGGTTTAAATTTACTTCATAGGAAAGGCATGGTCAAGGGACTACCTTTAATAGAAAAACCAAAAAGGGTATGTGAAGTGTGCATTTTAGGAAAACAACATAGAGAATCATTTCCAGCTGGAAAGTCAACTAGAGAAAAGCCCCTTTAAAAATTATACATACAGATTTGTGTGGACCTATGCAAACACCTTCAATAGGTGGTAGTTTTTATTTTCTGACATTCATTGATGATTATTCAAGAAAAACATGGGTTTATTTTCTAAAGCAGAAAAATGAAGTGTTTGATCTGTTTCATCAGTTCAAGAATTTGGTTGAAAAACAAAATGGTTATTATATCAAAGTGTTGAGAACAGATAGAGGTGGTGAATATATTTCAAGAGAATTTTTTAATTTTTGCAAAGATCATGGAATTCAGAAGCAGTTCACAACTAGATACACACCTCAGCAAAATAGAGAAGCTGAAAGGAAAAATAGAGCAATCATGAAAATGGCTAGAAGCATGTTGAAAGCCAAAAATTTGTCAAATGAATATTGGGAAAAAGCAATATCTTGTGTAGCCTATATAATGAATAGATGTCCAACAAAAAGTGTCATGAATATGGTACCTGAAGAAGCATGGATAGGAAGAAAATACAGTGTTACTCACATGAGAGTATTTGGATGTGTAGCATATGCACATGTTCCTAATGAATTGCGAAGGAAGCTAGATAACAAAGGAGAAAAATGTATATTTGTTGGATATAGTGAAGAATCCAAAGCTTATAAGCTCTATAATCCAACGACAAAGAAATTTATAATCAGTAGAGATGTACAATTTGTAGAAGATGAAGCATGGGATGGAAACATAGAGAAGACAGTCCATATTTCAGCTAGTATACCTCAAGAGGAGAATGAAGTTTCAACATCAACAAATATTCTAGCTATTGTGACCCCTACCACTCCCATTCAAGCTCAGCAAAGTAGTCCACAAGTGACACCAGCATCGACCGTAAGAACAGCCTCATGCATTCAAGGAAGCAGTCCAACAACAGGACAACAAACACCATCTACAGCAGGACCATCGGGTCTACATTCCACAAGTTCAAGTGACATGTCAAATCCTACATTGGCAAGTCTGAGAAGACAGAAAATCAGAAGCATAAGAGATATATATGAGCAAAATGAAGGTGAGAATAATTCAGATCATATTTCTCTTTCTGCATTTTATTCTCAAATAGAAGATCCAGTTCATTTTGAAAATGCAGTCAAAGATGATAAGTGGGTAAGTGCTATGGATGAAGAAATTGAAGCAATTGAAAAGAATCAGACATGGGATCTAGTCAGTCTTCCAAAAGACAAAGATGTCATTGGAGTGAAATGGGTTTATAAAACCAAATTAAATGAAAAAGATGAAGTTCAGAAGCTTAAAGCAAGATTGGTTGTAAAGGGCTATTCACAACAGCTTCGAATTGATTACAATGAGACATTTGCATCTGTAGCACGATTGGATACTATAAGGATGATTTTAGCATTAGCAGCTCAGAATAAGTGGTCTGTATCTCAAATGGATGTAAAGTCGGCTTTTTTTAAACGGTTATTTAGAAGAAGTTTATGTGGATCAGCCACTTGGGTATGAAATTATGGGTCAAGAAGACAAAGTTTACAAATTGAAAAAGGAACTGTATGGATTGAAACAAGCTCCAAGAGCTTGGTACAGCAAAATAGACAGTTATCTTTTGCTGAATGGATTTAATAGATGTAGCAGCCCACACTGTATACAAAAATGAATGAAGAAGGTGAAATACTGATAGTATGCTTATATGTTGATGATTTAATCTTCACTGACAATTTGTCAATTGATCTGTTCAAGGCAGACATGAAGAAAGAATTTGAAATGGCAGACTTAGGTCTAATGAAGTATTTTTTGGGCATTGAAGTAATCAAAATGAAAATGGTATTTTTATTTCACAGTCAAAATATGCAAATGACATTTTGAAAAGGTTTAATATGATGAAGTGCAAACTAGCACCAACACCTACAGTGACAAGTTTGAAACTAAGCAACGATGATAGAGGGTCTAATGTTGATCCAACTTTGTTTAAGAGGCTTGTTGGAAGTCTCATGTATCTCACAACCACAAGGCCAGACATTATGTATGGAGTAAGTTTGATTTCCAGGTTTATGGAAACACCAAAGGACACCCATTGGAAAGATAGGAAGAGAATTTTAAGGTATGTGAGTGGAACAAAGAATTTTGGCATTAAGTATTCAAGTTTAGATGAGTTCAAACTCATAGGATACACAGACAGTGACTATGCTGGTAGTATTGATGACAGAAAAAGCATGTCTGGTTATGTATTTAATTTTGGGACTGGAGTTGTCTCATGGTCTTCAAAGAAGCAGCCAATAGTCTGTCTTTCATCAGCTGAAGTAGAATATGTGGCAGCCACAAGTGCAGCATGCCAGGCAGTCTGGATGAGAATTTTTTTGAAAGAATTGCAAAATAAACAAATGAAGGCAACAAAAATTTACTGTGATAACAATTCTGCCATAGCTCTCTCAAAAAATCCAATCTTCCATAAGAGAAGCAAGCATATTGATACCAGGTATCACTTTTTCAGGGAATTAATTAACAATGGTGACATATTTTTAGAGTTTTGCAGATTAGAAGAGCAAAGTGTAGATATTTTCACAAAGGAACTGGGAAGAGATAATTTCTTTTTTCAAAGAAACAGACTGGGCACGGTGGACTGTGCAATTATGTTTAAGGGGGAGTGTTGGAATGTAAACCCAAATGCTGTGCAGTTATGTTTAAGGGGGAGTGTTGGAATGTAAACCCAAATGTTGTCGTCGCTTCCTGCTGCTCCCGGTGATATCGCAATAAATATTGTTACCGTCGTTAACCGTACCGTCGACAAACTGTTGCCCGCGATATCGCAATATGGGTTGTTACCCATTGCGATACCGCGGGGAACCATCTACCAAGCCACTTCTTAAAAGACAATTTATTAAATACGTTTTGTTTGGGAAAAGTTAGTTAGGTAATTTGTAATAAATTTTATTTCGTGCCCTCCCTTCCGTAAAGTTTTTCACGTGACTTTTAACTTTTACCTATATTTGTATATGTAATTTGACTTTTGAATTTTAATGTGAATGTGAGCATACATAAATTAATGAGCAGCAGCTCTGTGTTGAAGATATGATTTCATAGAATACTTAAAATTCTAAAAAATTAGGAATACATTTTTAAAAAGTAATAATAATAATTTAGATATAAATTAAATTTGTATATAAGTAAATTTTTATATTTTAAATAATATATAAATAATAATCTAAAATACAAGAAGAAAATGTATAAATATACAATTTTACCATTACAATTATATCTAAATTTAATAGAATTATAAATCTTCAACTCATAGCTCATTTTTTTTATTTTTTCTAATGATGTATGAAAAAACTATTTTAATTTTTAGTACTGAAAATTATTTCTTGTTTGTTTTTACTTGATTTTAATAGAAGAACAACAACCCACACAGCCAAGAAGGGAAAATGAACAGCTTCTAATATAAAATTTGAATTTAGAAGTTACAGATTAGGAAGGATCAACGTTATCTTTCGTAAATAATAATATTGCAAAAAGAAAACCAAAGTAGGGGTCAGTATTGGGGCAGCACAAGAAGGCAGAAGTGACGGATCACCCTCAAAAATTCGCCGTGTCAACAATTTATTATCAGAAAAAATTTCTTGAGGTGAATTTGTCATGATGGTGAATTGTTAAGATGGACAGTGAATTCACCATCAGAAAAATTTTCTTGAGGTGAATTTGTCATGACAATGAATTGTTAAGATGAACAGTGAATTGCTCACGGTGAATTTCCTACAGCCATCTAAAAATAAGGTTGAAACCAAGGAATTTTCAGGGTTGCGTAGAGAGATTAGACTGGATGAAGAAAAGGCTGCTAAGGAGAAGTATGGCTGAAAGAAGTAAGTAGAGGGAGCTGCGCAGCAGCAGATGAAGGAATACAAACGGACTAGTGGAGACCATAGAAGTGGAAGAGAAAAATAGATGCGATTAGGAAAAGAGGGAATGGACATTACAGAGAAGATAATGTAAGAAACACAGAGCAGATTGATGAGAAAGAGAGGTAGGGGGCGCTCAGCAGGAAAACAAAGAGGGTGAAATGCTAGGAGTGGGCAGGTAAATAAAGGCCACACAACATTAAAAAAAATGGTTTGTGACAGGCAAACTAGATTATCGAGAAGAAGCAAAGCTAGAGCAGGGAGAGCAAATAGAAACTAACAAAATGTGCAGAAAACTCAAAGAGAGCCGAGCAATATGAGCAGCTGGGAATTTGCGTTGTAAAAGGACGAATTTGTGAGCAGATAAAAGGTCGAACCAGTGGAATTGGGAAATCTCGTTGCTGGTTTTAAAATATATATTTAACTGGAGTTGTCATATGGTGAAATGAACTGGCTATGATTTTGATAATCAATCAATTTGAGTTACTTTTGAATTCGTTATTTATCTGAGTGTATATTGTAATTCTGTCAATTGAAATGGAGAAAACTTTGCTAGTTCCAGAGGAAAATTTGAAATTTCAAATAAATTACTGACAAATGAAATTGTCAATTAACTGGAATAGTGAATTTTCATTAATTAGTTTGGGGTTGATAATACTCTCTCTGCATTAAAGGTTTATATTCTTCTAAGTTAGATTCTTAATACATTTTGGGTGATATGCTATAATAAATATTTCATGATTTTATTACGCTACTTTCATAAATGTTCTATCAATCAAATCTTAACATGTTCTTTTTGATGTGTAGAAGATGTTATTTTCAAATGAGTACAAGTAAGTCTACAACCAAGACTACAAATAAATAAAATATGCATTAAATGGACTTAAATAACTCCTGAAATAGTCAACAATAAGTATATTTACATATTGAGTTAAAAAAAATAAAAATTCACAATTATATAAATTTGATTTAAGTAATACATTAAAAATCTAAAAATGAAAAATATAAAATAATAATAAGAATTTAGATATAAACCAAATTTATATATAAATATATATTTGATCATGAATAAAAATAATGTAAAGTAGTTATAACAAATTGTTGTGTAATAGTGTAAAATTTCACCTCCAAAGTTTTTAATAAAATCAAGGTTTTTGAAACACTTGACCGTGAATTTTCACCATTGATCATTACTGACGATGAATTTGCCGATAATCATCACCTAGTAATCATCACCTGCACTACGTTTTCAAAGATGCCAGATAAGAACGTGGCTATCAAGGTTAAATGTGCCCAACACTTCGGCGGGGATTCAAAAATTCTTATAATTTGTTGGGCCAATAATATTTCCTCGAGTTCTGTTCTCATCTTCAGCTCTCCTTCAGAACTGGTTTTTTTGTTTATAAATCAATGGAAAGTATTAACAGGCACTACGGTTGTTCATTCATATTCAAGTAAATCCAGTAGAAACCAATCTACGACCATCCTATCTACCCGTGAGAGCTAGTCTTATCATATTCTTTTTAATGCTTAGAAGGACGATGCCATTTAGGATCTGGTAGATTCAAATTCGTGACAATTTTTATACAGGTCTCTCAAAAGCCCACGTTATCTTTTAAGCTGGGAATAAAACCTAGTCATGAGAAAAAAGGCAAAGCCTTGTAGGTCTCTGGACATTCATAACTGGTCACAGGAAGAGGTATATGAGCGCTACTGTTCTAATTTTCATTCAACTCCGGAATCTCCTCTCCAATCAACAGCTTCTCTGAATGCAGTGAAAGTGCATTCAGAAGGCGAAGGGCATTCCAACCAAATGCAAGGGCCTCCAATTAAAGAGATATCAGATTTGGCTGACCCAGAAAGAGTGATCGATAGCAGGTTAAAGCATATTTCACGCTTAGCTAATTCAAATAATCTGTGTGTACATTTTGTGTTCTGCTTTTCTGATCTTATACAAAAGTAAACGGTGGTACTTTACAGAATTAGGGTTTTATTGAAAAATCAATGCTTAGTTGTGTATTAATTGATGAATATTTCTTTTTGCAGCCAGGATAGTCAGGTTAAGAATCACAACGCAGGTATTCATCCTTCTCTTTATAAAATGTCTATTATTTCTTTTGGTTTGGCTACTGTACCCCCTAATAGATGTGTTTCTCTGCTTGGGTTTGTGCTTTTACTGTATCAGAGTTATGAGATCTCCTACTCTCTAAACGGCTCTGTTTCTAAATCCTCTTTTTTAGGTCATTATATAGAGACCCAACTAGCAAATGAAACAATTTATTGGATTAAAATGATATTTGTGCAGATGAAGATGGAGTGGAGAATGTTAACCAGCCTCCTCATTATCGGATAAGGAAGATACCAAACATACCCAGATCCGTTAGGGATCATCTGAGAATAGCAAGAATGAAAAAGTAGCCCATATTAAATTTATATTTCATTTCTTCTTATTTTTTTCTATTAGAGTTTTACTATTACTTATATAAATAAGATCATCAACATAAAGATAAACAATGATAATTTCCTTATCAACATGTTTGGCATACATTGTTGGATTTGAATAACTTTTGTTGAATCCACCAATCCTTGCACACCAAGCATGAGGGGCCTACTTCAACTCAAAGATTTTTTTCAACTTTTAAACTAAATATCTTTACCTAGACTTTCATAGGCCGTTGGTCGCCTATTTAACCGTTGAAAAATATCGATTTCATACTATTTGACATACAATCCACTTGCATTGTATAGTAATTGACAATATAATATTTATGGTATCAAATTATGTGGCTGAAGTGAAGGTTTCTAAATAATTTGCACTAGGTTTTTTTGCAAATCTCTTGGAAACTAATCTTATATTGTGTAATTTCATGGAACTATCAACATGATATTTTACCTTATAAATATATTTGACATCAATCACATGTTTACCTTTTGAAGGATGAACTAATTTCCATATAGTATTTTTGATAATTGGATCCATTTCTTCATTCATAACATCAATATATATTTTCTAGTTCAATTCTTCTTCATACACATATGGTTCAACATTAACTTGACTAAGTAAAGTAAAATTAATAGCTTGGTTCACATTATAAGTACTTCTCTCATTAACTTCAATTAAGATTATTAAATTTCTTGAAGAACTTGGACGTGATACTAGACTTGCACTAGGATTGGATGAAGAACGCTTTGAGGAAGAAGAAAAATTAGATTTGTGTTATCAATAGAAATTGATGGACTTAAGCTTGGAAAACTTGAATTTGCACTACTACTATAGCTTGAAAGTGCACTTAAGTTTGTGGGGAGAGGAGGAACATTACCATTTCTATGGAACTATAATTATGAATATTTTTATTATATACTTTCTTGCCACTACCACACTCCTTCATCTAGAACCACATCTTGACCAAAAATCAATTTCTTTGTGACTAGATTAAAAAATTTATACCATTTAGCAACATTAGAATATCCCACAAGATACAAAGTTGAGATTTTTAATGGAACTTTTTTTTTCTAAATTACAATATATTTATAATTTTGACAACCAAACACATAAAAAATGAGCCAAATAAAAATTATGATCACTTCAAGCTTCCTTTAGAGTGATGTTTTCCACCCATATTATTGATTCAATATGCAGGCTACTATCTCCACTACCTTTTCCCAATAAAAAATTCTAAGGTTCATTGACTAGTGTTTTTGAAAAGGAAAAAATAGGTTTTACAGGGACCTGAAACCACAAAGTTTAAACATACAAACATAGAGCAAAAAAGTCCAAGAGAACAGACAGCTGTCCCAAAAAGAAATGACAGCAACAAAGAGACAACAGGGTCCAAAAAAAGAATGCCAAAAAGCCAGAGAAGACAACAACAACACTACTCCATGAAGTTCAAAAACTCCTCGGCTTCCTTCTCAACTTCACTCATTTCCTAAATTCCCTGCTCGAGGATTTGAACCATATGTGTAGAAGCAGGGACCTTCCTCTTTGTGTTAGCCCGGATGTGAGTTGAAATCCCTTCAACAACATTTCTACTACAACCTCTGCCCACATCCAAGTCCACGACCAACGAGCCCTTTTGATTTTTTTCCAACTTTTCCACCATCGCATTAATGATAATGGTGTTATGCCTGGCAATTTTATGATTATGCGCCATGGTGGCCCTAATATTTTGGCCAATCTTGGACATATTGCTCTCCAGCCTAGACAATCTATCTTCTTGCAACTGTTGTCTTTTCTCCATTAAGGGAATGTTTTGTCCATCATTCTCCTTACGGCTCGAGCTCACCTTCTACTCCAACTCCATGACTCTGTTGCTGAGATCTATATTATGGCCATTCAAATCACAGACTTCCTTATGGGCCCACTTAAGAACAGTGAAAAGGCCATCAGCACTTTTTTTTGCCATACTCATTATGTCATCAGACCTAAAGTTATTCAGGGTAGAATTAATTTCATCCTAATTAGGGGGTCTTTTAGGGGCATTCACAAATCTTCCAGACGCAAGGGCACTAGGGACCGATTCATTGCTAACCATAGGATTTTCAGTATGAATTTAAAAAGAATTCCCATAGTACGAAACCAATTTCGTAACTGAGGCACCAATAAACCCAAAAACCAAACCCGGGGTAGGGCAACTAGGCGAAGGCTGGGGATTAAGACAAGACAGCGGAGCAGAACCCGGCTTAGGAAAACCATGCGAAGGCTGGGGATTAAGATAAGAAGGCATAGCAGAACCCTCAAGGACATTCTGGCAAGAAAGGGACCGAGGGTCAGTGGTTTTAGTTCTAGCATGAACAAAAACAAAAGGGGCCAAAGGATCATTCTCCCTGCTACTTTCTGTATCCTCATCGTCCAACTCCCCATCAGCAACATTTTTAGGCAGAGTGGGTAAACTTTGGAAATCCTCAAAGATGAGCCTGACAAGACCAGGGTGAATAATAGAAATCTGCCTAGGGTTTCATTCAACATCATCAAGGCAATTCTTCAGAGAAGAGAATAAATAAAAAAGCAAAGAAATGCGAACCTTGTGATGAAAGTGGTTCAAAACGGAAAAGTGATAACCATATGCCAAGGTGAAGTGTCCATCAACCATGATGTACTCCATGATGACTCTCAAAACTTTCCTCTAGATCAATTTAATGGACTCCAAGTTCATTGACTAGTGTTAGTGTAAATAGTGTCATTAGATAACTAGTTAGTTGTAATCACATTCTAGTTTTACCTATTACATTTTCTTAAGTTAAGCTATTTAGATTTTTATCCACCTCATATGGTTGAGACATGTGTCCTCACTTTGTGAGACACCTCTTGCATGGTCACTTACCACTCACAAGAACACTTGTCAAGTGAGTTAACAAGTGTTCCATCATTGGAGGGGTAGTCAATCATTGTGCTTGACATTCCCAACTTCACCACCTTTCCTATATAAGCAAGGTTACATTGTACATTATACTAAAATCTTTTACCATCTCTTGATAATATAAATTCGGCTTATCTATGTGCATATATTTTTTGGAAGTCTCTCAGATTTTTCTTTATAATTTTGGAAATCATAAAATGATATCAAAGCCATGCAAGAAAAAATATTCTCGAAATACTGCACCTATCCTACTCAATAGTTATTTTTCTTTGGAAGATTTCATTTCAATTTGTAGGTTATTTGAGGGTTTCGTGAAATTTTCTTATGGATTTGTTTATTTATCTTAATCAAGATTTGTGTCCACTCTGATCATCTATGCTAGTCCACTTCTAAGGAAATATAATATCCTTTGCACACTATTAGATTTAGCTATGTGAATGGTGGCTTGGTTTCTAAGATGATCACACTTTCTATTCATTTTGAGTTGTGGGGATCCTTGGCATTAAAAGATCTAAATCTAAAGCTCTTACACTACACTAAAACTAAAACTAAAACAATATCAAAATCATCAACAGAAAATAAGAAGATTGTAACATTATTCAACTATATATGTAAATTTGTTACATTAATCTCTATATATAAGAGATTTAGACAATAACTAAAAAATTAAAAAAACTCAATAAATAGGAAGATTGAAAAAACAAAGCTAAATAAAGAAAGATGTCAAAGCATCGAATAGGTTTTAAAGCAAATGACTAAATCAAAAATATTTTGAGCTAATCCATTGATCATGCATTCTTTAATCTCCCTTGGATGGGAAACGAGATGAGGCCCAACTGATTTATCAAGGAAATAAAACAAGTGGTAGGTGGAGTCGTGGTAAATATATCACCAACTTAATCAGATGTAGGGAAAAAATGCAATTCTACTATTTCATTTTGAACCAAGTCACATATAAAATAATTTCTAACTTAAATGTACTTTGATCTAGCATGAAACACAAGATTTTTGGTCATTGCAATGGTACTATTGTTATCAAAGTAAAAAGTTGTTGAATGTTCCTAAACCAAATGTAGATCATCTTGATGAACTTGGAGAAATTGGTGAACTTGGGCTTGAACTTCCACTTGATCTTTTGGGGAGAGGAATAACTTGATCATCTTCAATACTCATAATTAGTGGTAGTTTGTTGAACTTCTTTTTTCCATTACCATACTCCCCCTTCATTGAAAACCATGTTTGTCCACTAACAATCCCTTGTTTTGTGTCAGAGTTGTAAAATCTATATCCTTTAGTTACATCTAAGTATCCAATGAATATACAAAGTTGGTATTTTGCATCCAACTTCTTCAACTTTTGAACTGGAACATTGTAGAGAAGGGGGATTCACTACTCCCAAGTCTCTAGGAAACCAAATATCCTAAAGGGAGTGAACTTCCATAAACTACCTCAAAATACCTAATAAGTTGCAAAGGAAGGGAAAACAAAATTCTATTTCCTTTATGCTTTATCACAAAAAATTTCTAGATATGGGTGAGTAGACTAAAGAGGTCTTAGACTACAGAATAATTAGCTCTTTGCTAGATGACAAAAATGTATGAGTTGTACTTCAACACGCCACACTAGAGTCTTAGACGCACATTAGCGTCTCATTCGAATAGAGGGTTGAGTCTATAGAGTAAAACACATCAGATTTTCTAATAAACCAAGAGTTCAGGTTTGGCAATTTAATAGAAACATGTGGAAATGTAGGAAAAAACAAGAAGAATACTTTAACTTATAAACTATTTTAATTTGATGAAATGACAAGGAAGAAAGAAGAAGAATATTCCTCCATCAAGGAACATTGGAGGCATTATGGTTTTCTGCCACCCGGCAAAAGTAATGTCCTTCAAACTTTGACCACCCAAGAACAAAATTTTACCTCAAAATTAGCTATTTTGAACTTCATTCCTTCATTCTATCAACACATTCTCACTCTCCCTAGCTTCTACCACTTCACTCTCTTGCTCTCTTCACTTCACTTCTACACCATTTTGTTTCTCCAGCATTGTAGGTTGTCAAAGCTCTACTCCATAGGCATGGTGGTTTGTTCTTCTCCTTCCTCTCAAACCTTCGTGAGCTCACAGAAAGGGGGGTAATATTGGTTTATTTACTTATTTGCATTATCTTGTAGAGTAGCATATAGGTTTTCTTTCTAGTCTACTATCTTCTGTCTATTCTCTCTATTACTTTATCACTTTTCTACATCATGTGGTCTATCAGTTGTCCATGGAGGTGGAAGCACCAATTTATGAGGGTTTGACTAAGGCAAACCTCAAAACATAGTCACAATATTTTTTTGTTACTATGTGTGTAGGTGCAATTTGATCATGAGGAGCTTGTTAGAGAACTAAACCTTCAATTGATTGGCATTCTTCTTCTTTCCTCCTCATCATTTCATCATTAAAATAGTTTATAAGTTAAAGTATTCTTCTTGTTTTTTTTTGCATTTCCATGTGTTTTTTTTGAATTGTCAAACTAAACTCTAGGTTTGTCAACAAATCTAATGTGTTTCACTCTATAGACTCAACTCTCTATTTGAATGAGATGCCAACGTGTGTCTGAGGCTTCAGTGTGGTGTGTTGAAGTCCAACACATGCATTGTATTCCTCTAGAAAAGAGTCAGTCAGTCAGTAGTCTAAGACCTCTATGGTTTGCTTACCCATGTCTACAAAACTTCTGTGATAAAGCACAAAGAAAATAGAATTTAGTTTCTCCTTCCATTTTAGCTTATTAGGTAGTCTGATTTATTTTAGGGCAGTTCACTCCCTTTAGGCTCTTTTGTTTCCTAGATACTTGGGAGTGATGAATCCCCCTTCTCTACAGTGTTCTAGTTCATAAGTGGAAGAAGTTGGATGTAAAATCCCAACTTTGTATATTCGTTGGATACTTAGATGCAACTCAAGGATATAGATTTTACAACCCTGGTCAACACAAAGAAATGGATTGTTAGTCTAGATGTGGTTTTTGATGAAAGGAGAATATGGAAATGGAGAAAAGAAGTTCAACAAACTACACCACTAATCATGAGTATTGAAGATGATCAAGTTTCTCCTCTCCCCACAAGCTCAAGTGGAAGTTCATGCCCAAGTTCATCAATTTCACCAAGTTCATCAAGATGATCTACATTTGGTTTAGGAACATCTAACTACTCTTTACTATGATAAAAGTAGTACCATTGAAATGACCAAAAACCATGTGTTTCATGCTATATTGAAGCACATTGAGATTAGACATCATTTTATACGTGACTTGGTTCAATATAATTTAGTGGAATTGCAGTTTTTCCCTACATCTGAGCAAGTTGCTAAAATATTTACCACCACACTAATTACCACCTATTTTATTTCCTTGATAAATCTACATATATGTATTTGAACAATATTAGTATTCTTATTTTATGCTGATGATTTTGATATTGTTTTAATTTTAATTTTAGTGTAGTGTAAGAGATTTATATTTAAATCTTTCAATGCCAAGGATCCACATACCTCAAAATGAATAGAAAGTGTGATTAGCTTAGCAACCAAGCCACCATTCACATAGCTAAATATAATAGTGTACAAAGGATATTATATTTCCACATAGCACAAATGAGCAAATTGGACACAAATTTCAATTAAGATATATAAACAAATCCATAAGAAAATGTCAAGAAGCCCTCAAATAACCTACGAACTCAAATGAAATCTTCCAAAGAAAAAGAAATATTCAGTAGGATAGGTACAGTATTTTGAGAATATTTTTTATTGCATGGCTCAGATTATGTCATGCTATGATTTACAAGATCATAAATTATCTAAGATCTACTTCCAAAAAATACATGCACACAAATAAGCCTAATTGATATTATCAAGAGATGGTAAAAGATTTTAGTAGAATGTGCAATGTAACCTTGCTTATATAGGCAAGGTGGTAAAGTTGGGAAAGTCGAGCACAATGACTAAATACCCCTATGAGCACCAATAAAATCTGCATACATTCTAAACTCCATGACAAAAGTTAGTTCATGCAAATTTACTAAATGCTCCTATGAGATAATGCACCATACTTCACAATCAAAATGACCAAATGAACTAATTGAAAGTATCAAAGAAGCACAAATGCATACCTATCCCATAGTGGATTGGTGTCACTTTTTGTGAAAAGTGACCCTTTCCCAACCCTTGAAAAATCAATGTTGCAAATGATAATGGGAAAAATGAGCTCTCAATATGGAGAGAGTAACTTTGCATGAAGATTGTGGATGCTAAAATGAGAAATGAGACCTCCAATTTATAGAATATCAACTTGAAAGAATGCCCAAAAGAGAGCAATGTGGGACAAAGATTCAACCAATACGAAGGAGCCACTTGTCCGAATGTGAGTGGATGGAGGATGTGCAAGTTTGGTCAATGTTCCAATAAATGAGATTAGTTGGCCTTTTCAAATTTCAAATTTGGCTTGTTGGAGGGAGAAAAAGGACTTAAATGCTCAGTGGGCGACATGTCAGAGGGGAGTTAATGCCATGTTGGAAGGGACAGGTCAACTTGATTTGAATTCAAATTTGAGGGAATATTCTCCAAAGATGCCTCGTTGAGGGAAAATGAGGATTTAATAAATTAATTAAAATCTTTTATTTGTGCAAGTGGGAAAATCTAGAGAATGTGACATGCATTAGATTAGATTTAATCCTGATTTAGTTAATTTAAAAGAGGATTAGATGATTTGACTCATTTGACTTAGATGTAAGGATTAAACTAAATCAAAAGGAGATGAAAGATGATTTTAGATTTGTGGATGTCAAAATCTGAAAATGGTTAAAAAACTAACATACACAAGCATGGTTAGCATATTTAAGCAAAACAAACCTTCAACATCCATATGAGATAATGTAACATGCATTTTTTTTAAATGTCATAAATAACAAGATAACTAAAACATCTATAGAAAAACATGAAGCATATCTATCCCATATTGGATTGGTGCTATTGTGGAAAATAGCCCTTTCCCAACCCTTGATAATGTCAATGATGATGATGCAGTGGACAAAATCAATTCTCAAATGAAGAGAGTGACTTTGCATGAGCTTTGTGGATGATTTTGTTGAAGGATGAAGCCTCTATTTAAGGATTCTTAAGTTGGAAGAATGCTTATGAGAGAGCAATGTGGGGTAAATATTTGGCCAATGAGATGAGGCCACTTGTCATCTTGTGATAGGATGAGGAATGAGCACATTTTGGTCAATGTGCCAAAGAGAGAGAGATTTAAATTTGAATTTGTGAATTAAACGTTGAGAGGGGGACATGAAAGAGAGAATTTATTGCAATGTTGGAAGGGACAAGTCAACTTGTCATCATTTTCAAACTTGAGGGAATATTCTATTTTTTATGCCAAGTTGAAAGAAAATAAGGATTTTAATAAATCAATAAATTGATTTATTTGTGCAAGTGGGAGAAGCTATAGGATGTTATGGATAATTAGATTAGGTTAATCAGGGTTAGATTAACTTAATGATGATTAGATGCTTTGACCCCTTTGACTTGAATATTTTGATTTATTTTAATCAAAAAGGGATGAAAGGTGATTTCAGACTTAATCAAATAAAGGATTGATTTATTTAATAAGGAGGGTGATGTTGGGATCAAGTTTATTTATTTAATTTAAATTGATGACTTTAGGAGATTGATAAATAAACTTGATTTATTTAATGAATCGATGAATATGACCTAATCAAATGCATGATGTTAATTTTGCGTGTCTACATTTTTCCCCTCTTTGAAGCAATGTATCTGCTGCGTTGGTTCAAAGAATAAACTTGCCACGATCAAAAATTTAAAAAAAAAAAAAATTGGATGCCCCAGCGGAAAGTACACTAGTACATTTCCCCTCGAGAGATCGAGCGAAAAGATTCAATTTGAGGGTCGATCTCGCGATAAAGAGGTTCAAAATGGATGGTTATGGATGATGATGTAAATGAGATGGTTTTAAGATGCTTAGAATAACAAATCTATATTATCTTAAACAACTTAAATGATGATATGATGTGATGATGGATGAGATGGATGATGTGATACGCTATGATTATGCAATGGATGATTTATGTAGATGATTAGACTAACAGATCTATATTATGATGATGAAAATGTATGTGAGATGATGTGCAAAATGATAATGGTTTGTGGATGCAGGATGGATGCATGATGGATGCATTGGCGATGTTATGTTAGCGTGGAGATGAGATGATGACAAGAGGATCCAACAAGCCCATGATTTGATGAGACTTTATTAGAGATAATGATGATAGATGATGATGATTTGCTTATCAAGGATTGGGATTTTAAAAGAGCTACTTACCTTATGTTTGATAACACACATAGATATGATGCATCAAGGTATAAAGAACCAGGATGGTGTTGTACCTAGTGCGATGGACTTCGACTTGAAAAAAAGATAGGAGTATTCTTGTTCACACTTGACATACGGAACCCTTGCTAGGACATACCTAACAAAGCAAGTATTCGCCAAGTTATTTTACAAGAACGTCCAACAAGCATAGCAGACAAAAGGATAATGATCGTTTTCCCCATTTCTATCTCTCTAAATCCTTCGATCAGATATCATAAAGAGGTCCTTGGAATGAGCACAGTAAGATAAATCAAAAGAAAAGATCAAGTACGCAAACAAGCAAATGTTCTTCATATCGCTAGCCAAAAGGATGTGTTTTGATAGGATAAGGATCCAGGGTGATATCCAAAATGATACCCATTGTCAGAACGATATATCCTAGGACATGCATTGTATAGGATGATGATGGTTTGATAAGTTGATTGATAGGCTATTGATATAAGGTTGATTGACATGTTTGTGTGTGATCAAGAGTTTTATTTTGCGTTTAACAGTTTGTTGTTTGCTTTTGATTATACGATTGAAGATTGATTTTGCATATTGTTGTGATTGTTTCTATTTGTTTTGCCAAAGGATGAAGGTGATGATCAATTTATTATGGATGATTGATTATTGCAGGTGCAACCAAAATGAGATGGATGGATTTTTTCAAATATTTGGATGTTTTTTTGACATTTTGAAATGTTTTGAGGCTATTTTTGGTGTTTTTGAGATTTTACAAATGTTTTGATTTTTGATTTTACCTAATGATTTAGGGTTTTCTTATATTTTATGAATGTTTTTGGATTTTGATTTTTTTTTAATGTTTTTGGATTTTGATGTTTTTTCGAATGTTTTTGGATTTTGATGTTTTGGTGTTTTTGGATTTTTCTCATGATTTTGACAATTTCAATATGGATATGTGTGATGATATCAGTGCTTCGTTTAGGACTTTATTGAAGACCAAGCTAAGGTTGACTGATCAAATTGATGGATTGATGATGATGATAACATTGTCGAGGATACACAACAATGCAAGGATTTGATTGATCAGGATTGATGATGATAGCATTGTTGATGATGCACAACAATGCTAGGATAGTGTTAAGCAACACAAGGATTGAGATGTCGATCAGATTGATGATCATAACATTGTTGAGGATACACAACAATGCACATATAGTGTTAAGCAACAGAAGGATCAGGAAGGATATCCCAATATTATGGATTGATTGGATTTAATTGATCAGGATTGATGATGCTTAGTTTGGAACAAAAGATGTTTGGATGATTTGAGGTGACTTTTGACATGTGAATTAGATACGACTGATAATGATTACTTGGATTGATGTTCAATGAAAGATGAAGCCTAATAAGGAACATCTTCTTGTCAAAATATGCCATGGGCTAGTGATTTGGAATTTTTTCTCATAAGTGGTTTGACCAATTTGATTTTACATTTTCCAATGTTCGGATCGCCACATAAGCTGGAAGATATAGATCAAGGTTTATTCCTGAAGCGAGATCTAAATATCTACCCCCAGTGTCTAGCAATGTATGGAATGCCATTAGATGGATGCAAAGGATGCCAAGGATTATCTTGTGATAAGATAAGGTGTTTGGATAACGAATGCTCATTTGGATAATGCTTCATTGCTCATATAATGCTGGATAGGATAGGACCAATGAAAATGACCCATGTCAAGATGTTTACCATAAGCAAGTGTAACGTGTGCCCCAAAATTTTATCAAGATCAAGATAATCTGGACTATGGTAGCAGATGGATGGAAATGGATTGGGTAAATGGCTCATTGATAGATGGATTTATTATGGATGAGATGGATGGAATGTTGGATTTATTAAAGATGGGATGAGATGCTTCCTCCTGAAGTGGCGCATGAAAATGATTGATTCTACACATGATGCCTATTTTCCAAGTTTTCATCATGGTCTTGTCCAAAGCGCCGCCCATGTGGTTTTCACTAGAGCACAATTTTTTTCTCTTTACTATTTTCAATCCTTTTTCTTATTTTTTTTGGATTTTCATATTTTTTGATTTTTTTCTATTTTCTAAAATATTTTTAGCTTATACTGACTCACAAGGTGTTGCTGATGTAGACGCTTTTGTCATAATGTGTCATCAGTATCCTGCCTGAAGAAGTTGCTTTGCTAAGATACATGCACTTGAATGCAACTTTGGAGATTTTTTATCTGCTTCGTTGATACCGGGGTTAACTCTATTTCTGTGCATACTGTTGTTCCCTTAGCACACACACCCCATTTGGAATGGGGACCCTCTTTTCTTTCACCTTGTCAGTTCATTTTTGTCGCTGCCTCATTTTGAGTGCCCCACTTTTTGGTGTTCTGGATGGTCAATACATTGTTTTAAAGTCCTACCATAAGTTGACCGTGCCTTCCCCTTTTAATTTTGTCGTGTTCTATGGCTTAGTGGAGTCCCCCTGGCAGTTTGACCCTGCCAACAGCCTCAGGCCTTGCCAGCCTCGACCATTCAGGCTTCCCTTGCCAGGTTTCCCTGTGGCGCCTGCCGTTCCTAACGGCGCTCGGTTCGCGTCCACCTGGCGCCTGGGGTCTGAATTCCTGGTCTCCGTCTACAATCCGTAGAAAATATCATTGTGGCCATTTAACCATCTGGGCCCCGGACCCTGAAGTTCTACTCCTGGGGTTCCGGGAGTGTCTCGCCATCCCAGACAGTGAACCTCTAGTGGCGTCCTGCCTTCCGGGACCCACCACCATGTTTACCTTCTAGGGGATTGTGGGAAATGCTCATCCGTCGAAGTGTTCCGGGCTTGATCTTCTGGAATTCCATGATGGCTCCACCATCTCCAACGGCGGATCTTTGGCGGAACTCTACCCTCTGGGCCCCGACTCTCTCTCTGCCGCCGCCGACCCAACCAAGCTGAAATCCTTAAGCGGCCACCGTCCTGCACCCCCCGACCGTCGGACCCCGGGTCTCCCACCGCCGTTGCTGACATTCAAATTCACCAACTTTTCTCTCACCGTACCTACATTTAATGGGGTCATTAATGGTGATTAGGGGTATAAAAGACCCACTTGAGCCTGTCATTATCACTTGACAGAGTTGCAGAGCGATTGGAGAACTTGCTAGAGGAGCCCAACGTCTTCAACACCTTCACACTTGTTGCTCTCACCGTCACTTCATTGATTGTAGGTGGATCCCACATCTCCCTGCATCAATTGTTCGAGGTAGGTCCTCTGTTTGCCCTCCCGAGCATTATTTTTGCGATTTCTAAGGATTTAAATGAATAACAAATGTTAAGAAGGCATGAAGATGATAAAAAATGACATCACGCACAAAACCCATGTGTTGAAAACTTAAAAAAACCTTTAAGGATGCACTCATCACGAATCTGAAACTCTTCCTCGCCGCGGTCATTCTTCGTACAGGGAGATCATCCCCTTCGGCCCTGGGACCTGCCTTGGCCATCCGTAATAAAATAATGAACCTTGCTGCCGATGGCAATTTCCTCCCTCGGGCCTGGGCCATCAGACTTCCTCTATCGGAAGTCACCCTCAATGCCGCCATGTAAAAATAGCGAACTCTTGATGCCTCTCCAAGCTTCGGGGTCCGCCCTTCTCCTCGTCGTGGGCATTTCATATTTGATTAGGCACCCTTCGAGTTTGCGGATCCCACCCTCCAAAGTTCCTCTTAGTTTCTGCCATGTCTGCCTCCAAGTTTCTGGCAGAGCCCCGCCATTCGGGCCCCGGGCCTTCATTCTCTGAGTGGAGTCTCGGCTGAACTCATAACATCCTTATCTGCTCTGGGCTCCTTGCGCCGAGTCTTCGTGCTTCCTTACCCGTCGTCCCGAGGAGAACTTCTCGCCCGCCCCTCTAGGCTCCGGGCTCCACCCTTCTATCTACTGTGGGGTTGAAAACAAGGTTGAACGGCGGCCCCCTCTACCGGGTCCAGTCTTGGCCCTGGCTATCAGCGTAACTTCACATTTCGGCATAACCTTTCGCCGACCCCCCCTTTTTTCCCCGATGTCCTTCTGACCTCTGAGCCTCGGACTGCCGTTCACCGCCTAAACGTCAAATGAACTCAAAATGCCCTCATTTTCATGAGCTTCACCCCCTAGGAGCCCTGTCGTCATCCGCCGTCCTGGGGGGATATCCTCACCTGTCCTTCTGCCCATTGAACTCCGCTTTCTCACTCACCACCAAACTTAGAAAGTGAAATTGAAGCGGCAGACACCTGCGTCGGGTCTAGTCTTGCCCCTGATAGTTGGCAAGACCTACGGATCTCGCCAGAACTTTACCCCTCCAAGCCCTAATTGTCGGGCCACCCCTTCTGGGCTTCCGTCCTGTGTTCGCCATCACAAATACTGAAAGGTGCGTGCCTTCCCATTACCACAAGCCCAAAGCTGAAAGGTGAAGTTACACTGGTGGTCGCCCTGCGGCCTATCGGACCTCGGACCCTGAAGTTCCGTCTCTGAAATTCCATTTTTAGTTTGTTGTTCCAAACTGCCATCTCCAGGCGACTCTCCGGCCCGGGACTTCCAGATTCTCCTAAACCAATCCAAACGAGCCCAAATTTGAAATCTAACTTCAACCCACATGCTTATTTTCGTTCCTCTTCATTACAAACCTCTCATAGTGCTAAAATCTTATCGAAGAGAATCTCTAGGAGCCCTCCGCCCTTTTTGCCCTTCTAAATAGCATTCCTGTCAGGGAAATCTGCCCCTCCAGGCCCAAGCTGTTCAAATGCCCTTAATCAAAGATCGATGACATTAGGAAATAAAGACCATGTTATGCTTAATAGATGGATTGTTGAAAATGGATGTTACCTTTAGGATTTCATCTAACATGAATGCTTCTATGATCTATTGTGTTGAATACACCTTTGCTTGCAGGCTATATGGAATCGGGTGTGGGACCTTCAATGGCACCCATCGAGAAGGACAAAGGGAAAAAGTCAGGCAAAACTCCTCGAGGGAAAGAGGACAAGGACCAGATGAAGTACCAATTCCAGGGTGAGCCTCTACACTCAAAAGACACTACGGATTGGAAGGAGATCACTGATACCAACATAGGCCATGTCAATATTGACGAATTCACACAAAGGGCCAAGGTCAATCGAATGACCAAAAATGCAAGGTTGATAAGGCAAAGCAAAATTGCAAAGGCTGCTAGATTCCCTCCATCCCTTGTGGCCCCTGAGTTGGTCATGGCTTGTCGGGAGGCATATCAAGCCGACACAAGAACAATCATTGATAGAGAGGGCAACATTCTTGCTGATATGTCAACTGAAGGGATCACAAAAACCTTCCACATTCCCACATTTCAAGAAATAGAAGTGCCCAACATAGAAGAATGTCAAGTAGCATGGGACGATAATCCGACGGGATGTAAGAAGCTAATAAATCAACATTGGCTCAAAGAAAAGTGGGGCAGCACTCCAAAGGTTCCTCAAGAACTCTTCCGCAGTGAATTCCACGAAGATTACCACGACTTGGTCACCATGTTAAGCAGAGTTATGGGTCTTCCTACGGTCGCCTACTTTCAGGAATGGATGGTGTACTTTGTTGAGCAGATTCTTTGAGGGAATGAGGATATCACCATAAAGACTTCATTCTATTGGGGAGATATAATAAGCAACTGCTTCCATGAGCAATTCGTCAATGTGAAGAAGAGCTCTAAATTTTATATGACTTCCTATCTTGTCTATTCCTTGGCAGATCGAAGATAGTACAGCGGGTTGTTTGTGGCACCCAGTCAAGAGCAGGGGCAAAAAATCAAGGCATATGATAGGTATCCGCAGCTCCAATACCAGAACTTCAAAAAGGAATACTGTAGAGTAAATAACGCCTTCATTGGCTATATTATCAGGTTGATTTCTAGAGAATTTGAGAGGAGGGTCTCCCACAATGCCAGGGAACTTTTGAAGCAATATGCCTTCCTCTTCATCCAGTACCTGAAGTTCACATACATCCGTGCCCAGGGCTTCACTGAAAGGCCAAACAAGTTGCCTCGGTACCCCAATGACTAGATCATCCTTCTGGAGCTTTCCTGGCAACTCCAACATATACAGGCAATCTTCAACAACAAACACATAGCAGGGATTTCTTATCCCATGACTCTAGGCCAGGGCATGTATAGGCTGCAAACATCTCAGTGTGCTGGTAACTTCGAGAAAGAGCTAAAATATTACCATTTCTACCTACACACTACTCGCCCGCGGATAGACCCGCATGGCCATGTCAGGAAGGCATTGGGACCAAGGTACGCCCATCTACATCACATTGAAGACTTTTGGGGGAATTTTTGGGATGAAAAAGAGGTATGAGCAAGGAACTATATGCGAATGACTATGCAGTTTTTAAGGAAGGTGTAGCCTTTCCCCATACCGGACCAAGTCGAGGAGGATGAGAGCACCATAATGCACCATAGGTACCCTACGATCGCCAATTTTTTGATACCATCAATTGACTGGGACGAGCCGAAGGTTGATGACCTCGACACTATAACCAAGCCAGTCTTGGCTCATACTAAAGAGTGGGTCGATGGGCAAGTGGCTCAATTAAAGCAGCAAGAAGTGATTTTAACTTACGAAGGGCTAAAAAGTGAGCCAAGTGCCATAGAGGATGCCGCTGCCACCACTTCTATTGGCAGGACCTCCAAGTCTCCTTCGCTCACCAGATCCAAGAAAAGAAAGGGGACAGAAATAGAACAGTCTCTAGACCCCAAGATCTATGTGAGGAAAGAAGAGGGAGGCTCACCCTCCAAAAGGCTCAAACAAGTGAGAAGCACCACAGAATAGCCCTCGACTCAGGAGGAGAAGGTGAAGGGTACGGATCAATTGGAACCTCTCTTGGCTCTCCCTGCCCCTGCTACTACGCCACCTACCTCTCTGGCTATGGTTGTCATGTACCCACCGACAGTGCACATTTTTGTCCATCTCATCCCTTCACCTATGCCCGAGTCTATAATAATTGTCGACTCCTTTTCTGCCATGACCACGCCCCCTTCATCCGCTGCCATGTCACCAACCACATCACTCCCTCTAGCAACTGTGATAGCACCTATTCCCATTTCCACCATGCCTAAGGCTCTCTCAAAACATATGTAGAATCTTCCCCCTAAGCTATCCCAGATCCTAATGGATCTCACACTTCAAGTAGCCCTTACACAAGCCCTTGCTACTGCTCAGCTTTCACAACTGCTGACAGGGCCGTCGGCTATGGAAGCCACTATGCTAATCTCTAAGGAGTGGGAGGAATGAGAATGAGAGGCCTCAGGGGCCTATGAGGAGGAGACTGATGAATATCACGAGCACCTAGAATATGAGCACCGAGTAATTGACAGGGTGGCCTATGAAGAAGAAGGAACTAGTTCCTCAGAGAGCAGGGATGAGGAAGGTAGCCCTGGTGGGAGGGTAATCATGCAAGCTTTCAACGATGACCTTGAAGAAGAGCTGGCCTAGCAGCCAAAGGACACCAAATCATAGGAAGAAATGTTGCCCCTTGAAGAAGAAGAGCAACAGCAAGAAGAAAAAACTAAGGGTGGGGGCCAAACTATTGAGAGCATCAAAGTCAGGCAATTAGTAGAACATGTGCTCAATATTGAACATGCCAAGGAAAAGAAAGAGGAAGAGACGGGGGAGCAAGAAAGTCCCATACAGCAATTATCCACTGTGCTTCCTATCAAACACCTCATGTTCATCCAAGATTCTGATGAGGAGGATGGAGATGCTGCCAAGTAGAAAGGAAAGTCCCTAGAGGAAAAGGGAGCAGAAGCCTTGGCCTTGACCGAGAAGGGTGAGGGTGGCCATGATTCACCTAAGGGGAAATTTGTTGTGCCTAAATGGTTACAGAGGTAGCTCGAAAGAAAAACCCCTGTATTAAAAGACCCAAGGGCGAGATTAGAGGCCATCTTGGCTCAAACTCAAATCATGACAAAGAAGGAGAAGAAGCCCAAAGTCTGATTTAGTGTGACAATGGATGCGTCTGGGTCTCGAGCAGTGCAAATAGCAACTCCTGTGATTAGCCAAGCTAGGGTAAGTTACAACATCTCCACCATCGACTTAGGGACTGCCATTAGAGAGCAGAAAGTCAGGCACCTTGATGAGTCAGTGGCTACGGTGGTGCATTTGATAAAATAGGATAAGATCTTGAAGGATGAGCTCAAGGCACAGGTCGCGGCCATAATAGATTACATACACCAATGGTCTTCAGTGGATGACCTACCTACCACATCCATAGCCGTACCCCAACTACTATCCAAGGAGCAAATAAATAAGATGGAAAGAAGGAAGAACTTGGAAAAGACCACAGAGGACTGGTTTTGACAAGTCTCATATGTCAGAAACATGGGAATTAGCTAGGCTGTGCGAACAACCAACAAGTTCTTAGATCTGTTGTAGTCTCTGGAGGGCACGAGGAAGCTCTGCACCAACTTCCTTGTGACTTACAACTCCACCTTTCTGAGGATCAAATCTATCCTTCGGATGCCAGAAGCCACATAGGAAAAAGAGCTTGCATTTAAGAAAGATGATCACTGGCTGATGGATGTGTGGCAACAGGACTTTGACAACCGAAGGGAAAGGTTAGAACAAATCATGAGCAAGGTGGATCCAAACATTGAATGGATCAAAAAAATTAGGGCAGAGTGCACTCGTTATCTCAAGCTGATGACAGACTATGATATTCCCACAGTGCAAATGGATCCGGAGAAGATAAAGCCCTACTTCCAGGAGAAGATGAAGGATGGGATGGCTGGTGAAATCACAGTGGAATTCATGAGTTTTGCTACCCGTGCCTTCGATCAATCAGAGCGGTTCAAGGACCAGGGTGCAAAGTATGATGAGGATTGGAGGAAGCTGGAAGATAACGCAAAAGAATGGAGCTACCAAGTGCTGCGATATGAAATCATTGAAATAGACAAGCTCCAAGTAGTCATCCTCAAGTTCATAAAATACACAGCTTCTAAGAGGCAAGAGGATAGCCCAGCCAAAGATGAAGACCTCCCTGAAGAGTAGATACAGTGAAACAATAATTAGCTACAAGACAAATTTTCTACAGTGTTGTCACTAGATGACAAAACAGGGAAAATGCCAAAATATAATTTTGAATTGTTATATATTAGGGGTAGGTGAAACCCTATTTTGTAATGAATCGTGGCCACACAATATGAATTGATCTTGGCCATTCATTAAATCTTTTGGGCACTATAAATAGGGATCTTCTCTCATTTGCAAAGGGAGTTGAGTTGTTGTAAAGGCATGCTGCAGAAATTTATAAAGAAAAGGACATTGACTTGGTGTATTTTTTGAGTTTCTCACATGTTGCTCGATTCAATCTCCATTGTTAGATGTCGAACTTAGGTTTTATTGCTGTTCTAGTTAATTATTTCCTTGCTTTGGTAGATTTTAGGAATGTTGTCCTGTGATCATGAAAATTCCTGTTGTGTTGATAACTTCTTAGTCCATACTTTTTGTTGTTTGCTGATGGTAGATAGCTGTGTAAAGTTAGCCTAGATTTGAATTTGAAGCTAATCCAAAACTTTCATCTCTGTTCATGCATGCATATGGTGAATGACATACAAAAAATTTGCAGACCTTAGAAGATAGCACAAATTCTATGAGACTGCGAGATTTCTGGTTAAGTGAAATATTGTTTCAAGAAGCTGTCCATTGCAGGAACTCCATCATCACTATCCACAATTAGTTGCAGATCCAGGAACCTCCTCTCTTCCCTGCCCTTTTTTTATTTTTATTTAATGAGTAACTTATGCTAAGGTTCATTGCACATTGTAAAGCTAAATCCAATGATGAACATGGAGTTTACGAATGTTGTTTGAACCTACAGCAAAATACCTGATAACTTCCCTATCTTAAAAACCTCTATTTCAAGATCCAACTTCCCACACTTTGTATTACCTACGTAAGACCGCCTTGTGATTCCAAAAAATCACATCAAACAAGTGAGATATTCCAAGCACTATCAAGACCTGACATTAAAGACCTTGGGATAGTGTTCTGTAATTTGATTGTGGAATATTGTCTTTCAAGAGAGGTAGTGCACCTACGAAATGCCTTTGTTGAAAGGTGCATAAAAAACACATCAACAAAACTGGCGCTAGAAGGAGGGCTTGAAGTTGGAATACGAAGGTTAAAGGTTAAACATGAAGCTGGATCGAATCAGATCATTCTCCATGAAAAGATTTCAAAGAGTTTTATGGTCAACACCAAATAAGTGAGAATTTGAAGAATTACAGCCCGCTACAAGGGTGAAGCGAGTTAAGGGAAGTAGCATTCCCTCTTCCTCTTCCTCCACTCCACCCACTTCCATTCCACCCTCACCTTCATTTGGCTAGCCTTCATCTTCCACCCAACCATCTCAAACTACATTTGCACTTCCTATCTCCGGCAGCTAGGGGATTGCCCCTCTCCCGGCCCTTCCAGCCTAGGGCATAGTCCAATCAGCAGTAGCCCAAGTGCAGCCACAAATTGTTGTTCTATTGTGGATGCAGCCCCAACTTGATGTTTCCCAACACTAGATACCACCTCTGCCACCCTCCATGGCTTAGTTAGCACATAACCCTTTGCCCAAGAATCCGAAGGGCTTTTGTCCAATGTTCCATCTACGCGATCTACAAAGAACTGCTGAGGAGCATATCAAAATATTCGAGATAGCAATCACTGAAATGCAAGTCGACCATGAGGATGTTGTGTGCCCCCTTTTTCCACATTCGTTGGGGGAAGAAGCCTTCTATTGGTATATCAATCTACCGAGGGGATCCATTACCTCATGGAATCTGATGAAGAATGCCTTCCTGTAGAAATACAAGATTCCCATCAGCCCTTCAGAACTTTACTAGCAGTTCATGTCTGTTAGAAGGGAAGTCAACGAACCTATTGGGTCCTTCAATAATCATTTTCATCAGGCCTATTCATGGCTTCAAGACCCATACCTTCATAATGATGCTACAGCCCTCCCAGTCTACTATGCGTCATTGGATAACCTCATGTCGGCTTTAGTGAAAAGGATGCACCCAACACTCACTACCCTGGTGACCGCCTATACAGAGGCTATTTTCGTTAGTGTAGATTTGGGGTAGAATATTTTCAGCCCGCTGCCTTCTTTGGGGCCAGTAGCTCACCCGATGCAGATTCAAGGACTGAATCAGGCTTTCGCTCATCAGACCCCTCTTATGAATCAAGTGTCTCAGTTGCCCATTGTCCCACATCCAGGGCAACCAATGAACTATGCACCTCCCACACCTTCCTATTTGCAGTCTCAACCATAGTATAAATATTCTCAAGCTGCCCCACAACAATAGGCATATTCCTAGTAGCTCCAGGTGCCATTGTACCTGTCAAGACCAGAATTTCCTCCAGCTTATCAAAATCAGCCGACAGCCCCACTTGCTTTCCTCCAAAATCTGGTGCCTTCACCTGGGAATGGGACCGAGAAAGACAAGTTAGAGGAATTGACTGAGATGATAAAGAAAATATCCACAAAAATGATGCACCTAAGAAATCAGAACAATTAGTTGCAAGCCTCCCATTGTAATTTCCAGGCCAATCTTAACCGAGAGAACCAAGATAATAGGGATATTAGGGACAATCGAGAAGCAAGCACTTCTTCCGGGCAGAACTATGATAGGGGCCAGAATTCTAATCAGAACTCAGAAAGGAGACCTTCTCAGAGGAAAAATCGCGCATGGAACACTAGGCCCAATAACAAAGGTGTCCCTACGCCTTTCAATCAACCGAAAAGCAACGAAAAAGTGACCAGTGGAGTATACCTTGCCGAGGTAGCCTTGTCCGAATGGTGCAGGATTCATAAAATTAGCAAGCACTCCGAGTTGGATTTTCCCAAATTCTAGATAGCCACTAAAATATTCTAGGTAGAAGTGCAAAATGCGGTAGAAAATGCTAGCTGTAGGGACATCGTCCCATTTGAGCCATATGATTCCTCCTGTATCATGGTTAATCAATCGTCGTTTCCATGAGGTGACTGCAACGAGCCCGAGGTCGAGCCCTCTCCTGTTGAGGATGGAGAAGTGCAAGAGGTAAGTAACAAGCAAACTTTGGCTCAACTTTTCAATTCAGTAGATAATGGTCCAGGAGATGAAGAGGAACCATTTGTAGATGAGGTTCACATGTTCCATCAAAGGTCGACTCCCTACTTCCTTAGGAATAGACAAGCGGGTGGAACCTTTACAACTACCCCACCAAACAATTTTGCCACTCTGTCTGATCCTAATGCCAGCAATAACCCTAGACTTCCCCATATACCTATCCAATACCTCAACAAGAATGGGTCTCAAAACTAGTCACAAAATTAGGCTCAAGGCCAATCCCAAAATCCACTTGGTCAAACGAAGGTCCAACCCCCTAGTTCTGCCATAGGCCAGGCTTTCAGTTCAGAAATTGAGCAAATTGGTGAGTACGTGGTAAAAGAGTTCAAAAAGTTAAAAATTAGTTTGTCAGCCTTTGAATTACTCAAAGTCCTTGTTGTAAGGCATGCCTTCTTTAGGATCCTTAATGGAACTCCATCTTCTAGTACAACACAAGAAGCACCAGCTAAGAGGGTTACCTTTGAAGAGCCTAGGAAAGAAACAGAGATATAGGATAATACCGGGAAAGGGAAGGATATCCTTGTAAATCAATCTACGAGTAAAAAATTTGAAAAAGAACCAAAGCAGAGTAATAGGCAGTTTTCCAAGGACCTACCATTTAGGCAGAATAGGGATAAAGGTAGTGATAAGAACAAGGGCCAAGTAGCTCACATGGATATGCCTACAGGCATCTTCCAAGGGAGATTGGAAACTCCCCCTTTCCTGACCACCATTAGGATCTTTGGGAAGAATTTGCATAACTGTTTGCTTGACTCAGAAGTTTCTGCCAATGTCATGCCCTTGGCAATATGCAAGGCTCTTGGCATCACCCCCACGCCTTCAAGAAGGAAGGTCACCCAGCTGAACAAAATAGAGATTATTATCGTAGGAGAAATAAACCGGATCTCAATGCAAATTGCTGCAGACCCAAGGATACAACAAGTCATTGATATTCAAGTGGCAGACATTCCCGATGCATATGGGATCATCTTGGGAAGGGAGTTCACCAAGGCACTTAATAGATATACCGCCACAGACCTTTCTCACATGTGGCTACCATGGAAGGGGCTGCCAAATCAAATCCGTATCAACCGTGAACCTCATATGAAATACATGATCACGGAGTACAATAATATTAACGAGGTGTTGTTTGTTGAGACCGACCTGAAAAATTACCATACTTTTTCCTACCAAAATGAGGTCGAGCTCCAGGAGGAATGCATCGACGAAGTACTCCTAGTGTTGTGCAGTCCTCCGACAAATTCCACTCAAATATCTCCGAGTATAGAAGGGCTAGTGGAACTAGATGATGGGCCTGATGTAGACGACGACTGGGTAGTACTCAGTGATTTCCAGGGGTTCCTGGAAAAGTGTGTTAGTGACCAACTTAGCTTGGGCACCTGGATAAATTTTCAAGATCTCTTATTGCCTAACTGGTGCAGGGTTCACAATGCTACCCGCTTCGAGTTTCATTGTTGCTTATGTCAAACGGTAGTCGAACATGTTAAGGGATCAGCTACTCCTAGGATTGAAACGCCAAAAGAGGCTCCAACAAAACCACCTGATGTTCACCACACCGGCCCAAAAAATTCTCCTGAGATCATGAAGCCAGTCCCCCAACTGAAAGGGAACAGGAACTTAATCAGACCTAAAGATAAAGAACCTTCCACATGTTGGACACTCTGATCTGATGGATCCAAGTCCAAGCAAGGAGCCGGAGCTGGGTTCGAACTCATCAGTCCAACGGGTAAGACTTTTCTTGCTGCCCATAGATTACAATTTTATTGCACCAATAATGTAGCAGAATATGAGGCCCTAGTCCATGGCCTTCTCATGGCCTTGAAGAAAAATGTGAAAATGCTACAAATTTTTGGGGATTTCTAACTAGTGGTTAAACAGGTCAAGAAGCTATATTCTTGTCATGATAGAAGGCATGCCAATTATAGGCATAGGGTTTGGGATCTCCTAGAGGGCTTAGATGCATTCAATATACAATTGATCCCTCATGCTCAGAACTGTATAGCTGATGCTTTGGCTCAAGCAGCCAGCACTTTACAACCCCTCTCTTTATCTGGGCTCAAGAAATTCATGGTTGAGCTGACACCCACACCATCAATCCTAGATAATGTTACCCACTTATAGGTCTTTAATGATAGCAAACAAATCATCAAATTTATCACAAGTTCTAATGTCTTTGCAGCCCAAATAATTGATGAAGCTGATTCGCATGAAGCCACACAAGACATAGAAGGGGTTATTAACCTCAAGACCAATACGATCCCCAGAGGCATGGTTTAGCTGGAACGTGTATTTGACTTAGACCAGATCAAAGGCTAGAACTAGCAAACAAAGAAAGAAGCCATAAGCAACCAGTGCAATGCTCACAACCTCAGAACAACTGAGCAAATCAAGAACATTTTATTGGTAAGGTATGCATGCTTGAGGAAAAGAAATGAATAACGGATGCGTTGCAAAAATATCATGACATGGTGGCATGGAGCTACGCAGATTTAAAGACATATGAAACTTCTGTCATTACGCATACCATCCCTCTCAAGACAGAGGTGAGGCCATTCCATCAGTGACAGCATCCTATCAATGCCTTGTTGGAACCCATCATTTATAAAGAGGTACAAAAATTGCTATCAGCAAGGATTATTTTCCTAGTCAGACACTCTACGTGGGTGGACAATTTGGTCCCAGTTAGAAAAAAGAATGGGGAGATCAGATTGTGTGCGAATTTTTGCAATTTGAACTGAGCTTCAGAGAAGGATAATTATCTAGTGCCTTCATTAGATTAAGTGTTGCAGATCGTCAATGGCTCCCAGATGATGTCTTTCCTTGACGGGTAGTCCAGGTATAACCAAGTGATGGTGCAATATAAGGATCGTCATAAAACAACGTTCACCACCAAGTGGGGGATGTTCGCATATAGGAGAATGCCTTTTGGGCTCATCAACAATGGCACCACCTTCCAACACGCCATGGATATCATCTTCAAGGATCTAATAGGAAAGTGCATAATCATCTACATGGATGATTTAACTTTGTTTTCTAAAAAAAGAGGTGATCACGTCTTTGATTTGTGCAAAGTGTTTCAAAGATGGAGGGAGTTTGGGGTTTCCCTTAACCCCAAGAAGTGAATTTTTTGAGTGACTGAAGGAAGGTTACTTGGGCACATCATTTTAGAATAGAGTATCTCTATAGACCCTAAACGTATTGAGTCCCTACTCAAAATTCTGCCCCTGGGCAGCAAGAAAGAATTAAAATCCTTCTCTGGAAATATTAATTTCATCAGGAAATTCATCACAGGTTTCACAGAGATTGTTAAACTTCTCAATGCTATGTTGAAACAAGATGTCAAAGTTGAGTGGACATCCGACGCCAAACAAGATTTTGAGGAAATCAAACGGGCCATCATTGAGGCACCTGTGTTAGTCAGCCTAAATTATCTAAAGCCATTCTACATTTACTGGTTCACTTCAGAGCATTCATGTGCTAGCATGTTGACCCAGAAGGGTGAGGAAGGAAATGAGCACCCGATCACCTTCATGAGTGCTCCCTAAAGGATGCTAAATTGTGATATCACAATGTAGAAAAATAGGCGTACGCTCTCGTCATAGGGGTGAAGAAATTTAGACACTACATTCTGCGCAATAAAGTATTTTCCATTGTCCCCGACCCAGTAGTAAAAAACGTTGCTCATGCAAAATGAATTGGGTGAAAGAAGAGCTAAATGGGTCACCCTGCTCCAAGAATATGATATGGAGATCCAACCAATTAAGCTGGTAAGATGAAAAGTACTCACACGCATGATTGTTGAAGTAGCGGCAGAGGCTGGACCCGCACTCACTATGTAGCAGTACCAGCTTGAGGATGTCTCCCCTAGAGAGTGGTACCAGAATATCATTTATTATCTGCTGAACTATAAGTGTCCACTACACTTGTAGGGAGTCCAAAAGTGAACCCTTAGATTGAAGAGCAATGGTTATATGCTACAAGGTTCCATTCTCTACAAGAAGAATCATGAAGGCATTTACTTAATATGCCTGGGTAAGGAGGAAGTGGATCAAGTTTTAAAAGAGTTTCATGACAAATTTGGCATGGGCCATGGTTCTAGTTCTTCCACAACACATCAGATATTGAAAGCAGGGTATTATTGGCCAACTATCTTCAAGGACACTCATTGTCATGTTTGTTCATGTCACACATGCCAGATTGCTACCACTAGGGAAAAGAATGCTACTGTCCCACTGCAGCCTGTGCTGGAGGTAAGGCTGTTTGCACAATGGGGTCTCGACTTCATTAGTCTAGTAAGCCCTCAATTATCTGTGGGACATAGGTACATTCTTACCAGTACTGATTACTATACTCGGTGGATGGAAGAAATAGTATGTAAGCAATGCACAATTGAATTAGTTACTAATTTCTTAGAAAGTTTCATTTTAAATTGCTTTGGTTGTCCTTATGCTTTGGTATGTGACAATGGACCGACTTTTGCTTCATTGAAGTTTGCTAGTTGGGCATTTGACTATGGGATTTCCCTTAAGTTTTTATCCAATTACTACCCCCATGGAAATGGCCTCACTGAATCTACGAATAAAAAGTTGATTACCGTAATCAAAAAACTGCTAAATAGGAATCCTAAGGACTGGCATACCCAGCTCCATTTCGCCCTTTGGGCTGATCGCACCCGCCACAAGGCTGCCCTTGGTGATTCCCCGTTCCACCTTGTTTATGGCGTAGAACCTATATTTCCTATCCATCTGAAGATTCCTACTCTTCAATTCATCAACAATTTTTATGAGGGAGGAGATCGTAGAGAAGATTGGTTAGCTGAGCTCTTGCATCTAGAGGAATTCTGAGACCATGCAATAGAAAATTTTGTCAAACATCAGGGCATAGTTAAAAAATGGTTCGACCGTCAAGCCAAAATCAAGGCCTTTAGAATTGCAGATCTGGTCTTGTATTGGGACAAGGCCCACGAAAAGAAAGGGGGACACAAAAAATTCGACAAGCTCTAGCTTGGCCCCTTTCAAATAGCTGAGATTTTGGGAGATAATGTCTTCCATCTAAAGACCTTAACTAGTGAGAACGTCTTGTTGTCGGCCAATGGGCAGCACCTGAAGCATTACTTCTAGGCCTGAGCTCATTCAAGCTCTTCTTTGTAAATATTTGTACATTGGTTAGGGTAGATGGCTTTTCTGGTTTACTTGCATTTTTTGTTTTGCGTCGCTCTTTTGTTTCCCCCTCCTGGTAGTTTTTTTTTGAAAAGTTGTTTCCCGCCCCTTAGCGATGGTCGTGCTTGCTCGACAAGCAGTTTACTTTGATGTCTGTCCTTTGTGTTCTTCGGCTAAACATTCACTCTCGACTATCAGCCTTTGAAAGCTATCCATGAATGATTTCCTTGTTTAAAATTTGCTCAGAACTTGACCCTGGATTGGATCTTCTTACACACATCTCGGATCTCACACAATATACATAATAAGCATTTCTGAAGGATTGTACCATGGTTGTTGTGACACCCTAGTGAGTGAAAAATCTAAAGTCTACTCTAGTGACCACTGTAGTCTCAAACCCATCATAGGCTTCAGTGCTTACCCAGTCAAACTGAATGATCAATGAGAAATCAACATTGAAAGAAATATCAAAGAGGATAATGTTGGATATCTTTATTCATGATGTCCTTAGTTTGAGTTTGGGACATATCTAATCTCGATGTTGACAACTCAATTTGACTATAGGAATTAATAACCTGATCTTTTTGTGTAATAATATTAGGAGTAAAGGAATCCCATTTTGAATGAAGATCATCTATGTGTCCATCTGCAGAAAGCATCTCATGGGTAGATGGAGGAGTATGTGCTACATGGATATGATCATCTTGCATAGATAGGAGAGTGTCCATTAGATTATTGTAGTATCTTGAAGATACAAATTCTTGATCTTGAATGATTTCGAGGTTGCTTTTGACATGCTTTGGATCAAGTTCTTGACATGGATCAATTTCAAAGGATGGATTGCTTACAAAGGGTTCTTGGATGTCATCATTAGGCATTGGGAATGGCTCAATATCCTCTTGATCTTTGAGTGGACTTGGATCAGGTGTCGAGTTGAAGATTCCTTCAATATCGGCAATCATGAGGTCGAAGGATGTTAATGTCTTGGAAAGGACCATTGCTAGACTTTGGTGAAAGACATTGATCATACTTTGAAATAAATTCTTGAGATATTCCATCTAACTCATAAGGCAATGTAGAGACATTTTCAACATGATCATTGGTCGATGCCTCATTGGATGAGGTGAAAACATCTTTATTGATAGATAGATCTTGATCATTGTTTTCAACAATTGTGGTGGAGGGATTTCTAATGTCTTCAACCATAGGGTCAAGTGATGTTGGCATTTCTTTGATTATATCATTGTTGTTTGGTGGACTTTGATCATGATTGAAAAGTGACTCTTGACATATGTTGATTTGATCATTGGATGAAATAGAAATAGCTTGAAGGTGCTCGGTGGTGGATTGATCTTGATCCTTGTTCTCAACAGTTGTGGTGGAGATATTTCCAATGCTATCATTGTCCCCAATAGTGATTATCTTTTGATCAATTAGTTCTTCGATGAGTTTTTTGAGGTGAACAAAATCTGATGTTCTGTGTCCCTTTATTCTATGATAATCACAAACATGCTTCTTGTTATACCCTCGTGGTTTTAAGTCTGATTCTTGATAGTTCACGTAAACGGGGATTTTGATGAGATTTTCTTGTACTAACTGTTGCAGGACTGATTCAATTGGTCTCCCAAGTGGTGTGTATTTTCACTTGTTAATTTGTGAGATTTGTGTTTTAAATTGAAATTGTTGTGATTAATTTTGGAGATGTGCTGATTGATCTTTGAAATGTGGTGATTGATCTTCAAGATGAAGTAATTGGGTTTGTTGTTGATCTTGCTCTTGATATCTACCCTCTTGACATTGGAGATTTTGTTCTTGATGAGTTTGTGGACACAACCCAATGCTTTGATGACATGGTTCAACCAACGAAAGAGTGTACTAATTTTGGAGTGAAGATATCTTTTGGCTTAATAATTCAATTATCTTGGCATGTGAATCAATTTGTTCTAGCAAAATTTGATCTTGATTTTGAATTTTACTCCCTTGATTTGGCTTTTGTTCAAGCGGATTTGGGATGCACACTTCTGGTGTTTGATTTTGGACAATGTTTTAATTTGGGATGACACTCAGATTTGGTATGATAGGTTGAAATTGACCATTGTTGATGTTGGGAATCACATTGCCTTGATTTGGGTAACTTTGATTTTGCATGGTGTTACCTTGACTTGGATCAATATATGGAGTTGTTATCATTGTGTTTATACTTTGAACAACATTTGAGAGATTCGTAAACATATTTATCCCAAAGTTTACCAAGTTTTGATTCAAAATGTCCATATTTGGTATAGTTGTAATTGGTAAATTCTCATTTGGCATGTAGGGATTTGGTGGCATGACGTTTTTCATTTGAAGGCTCATGCATTGATTGTTCGGATGGTGGATTTGTAGGTTTGGACTTGGATTTAAATCTACCATCGGGAAAGGTGTCCCAAACTTTGATTTGGGCATACTCACATTTTTGTACTATTGACATTTGTATAAAGTAATGATCCCATGTACGGTTTGTATAGATGTGAGTGTTGATAATCAATCAGCATTGTAAGGCTTTGATGGCTTAGTTGACTTGGATTACTCATGATGTATGGATCAAGTTTATACTCCATGTTCCTCTTGTGTTTTGACCTTGTTATAAAAGTGACCTCTAAGGTTCTTAGGACCAATGACGAGATGAAGGATGAAAAGGGGAAATGATATGAGTGTTGAACGTTTAGGGACTTTGGATCAGTGCTAGACTTAGGGTTTGATTTTGATTGGTTTGATTAGATTTGGATAATGAACTTGTCCTAAGATGTTAGATGTGACCTTAGGATGAACTTGTTCAAATAGGTGATAATTTAGCTAAAGGTATGAGAAAGGACCTTGTTATAAAAGTGACCTCTAAGGTGATGATCCTAGGACCAATGATCGAGATGAAGGATGAGCAAAGGGACTTGTCTTGATATGAGTGTTGAACGTTTAGGGACTTTGGATCAGTGCTAGACTTAGGGTTTGATTTTGATTGGTTTGATTAGATTTGGATAATGAACTTGTAAGCCCTAAGATGTTAGATGTGACCTTAGGATGAACTTGTTCAAATAGGTGATAATTTAGCTAAAGGTATGAGAAAGGATTCATTCCCATACTCCTAACTAAACAAGGTGATTTTGATTTTGATGATCTACCCTTGAGTCTAGAATGATGTTTCCAAAGCTCTAAAGTTGTTTGGTGGGATGGATTTTGATAAATTTTTGGGATGAGTGAAATGTTTAATTTGATCCTAAATGATCCTAGGAAGGACTTGTTTCTGAGACTAAGATAGTGAAGAACATGCCTTTTTCTAAAAGTAATTCAAAATCAAAAGATCAATGTTTGCATGAAAACCAAACGACCAAAAGATGCCAAGCACATATGTGGGGTCCAATTGATTTAATCTTTTCTTAATGACTTGCTCTTACCACAAACACACTTCTTGATTATATTTTGCACCTAGATGTCTAATGTCTCAATTTTCCCCTTATCCTACAAAGTGTATTATGCGGAAACCAAGGAAATTTGAGGCAAGAGTTACCTATTGTTGACCTTATTAGGAGAAATTTGAGATGAATTCCAAATTCTTAGAAGCCTCCAAGGATAAAATCCCAAGGGCAAGCAATAGCACGTGAATTCATTCAAGGATATTTTCCTCTCCTAAAGGGTTTGAGATTTGATGCTCATGTTGAATGTTGGTTTTCCAATGTTTTTGATCAAAGCACTATGTTTTCAAATTGACTCACAAGCAATATAACATCCTAGCTCAATTGGTACATTTTTCTTGGTGGGATTACCTCATGCCCTTCGTAGAAGAAGAGATGATTTTACATGCAACCAAGGAATGAGTATAAAGGTATGTTAAGAATGAAGTCTTAACCTCTATACTTTAACCAAGATCGGACATGGCAAGTAACTTCTTGGAATCTAAGTTCCAATGCACCACTTTGATAAACTCAGTGAATGGGTTAATAGGCCACTACAAAAAAGGGTTTTATTTCGGACTTTCCATTTGTGGAGATTGACCCATAAGGTGAGAGTCCCCTTTCGGATCCATCTCGTCAGAGTCAACCGAGAGATATTGGTGTTTACTCCAATACCCACATTTATATCTTGGCTAGAAATACTCTTGGCTTTAGAGTGTTACCGATTGAGTTGTTCCCTTGGGTGAGTACTTTTTCCCCAAGGCAGGCCCTCTAAGATAGACAAAAGCGAATAAAATTATTCATAGTTTGATCAACCTTCATTTAGAAACAAAGGGAGAACACATGCAATAGGTTTACTCACACTCGAAAAGTGTTTTGTTCAATTTTAAATCCAAATTGAAGTGTGTGAGAAATCCTTTATGCAACTTAATGTCATCAAAAAGGATTTTGATTCTCAAGATCATCGTGAAGCACAAGAGAAGTGCATACGCCTGTTTAGATGAGATTACTTTGAATAAGAGATTACGAAACACGAAAAACACATGTTCATTTTAAGCCTCAAAGCAATGATGAATTCGTTTTAAGCACTAAAAAATCAAATGTAAAGTTGCTTGTTCAATTTTAGTCCAAAAGTAAAAGACTAGTCATTTTCTAACATTCAATTTTAGGCCAACTTTGAAAAGATCAAGACAGTGATTGATTTTAAATCCAAATTGAAAGCAAGTTGTCCTAAAACAAAAAATGAAATCAAGAAAAATGAATGCCTCAAGTTATTGCAATAAGCATTAAAAACTGCTTTTTCCAAGTTCAAGTTTAATGTTCAAGGCCCAAATTAAAAAAGTTTCTCCAAAGATTGTTTCCTTCGCTTTGAATTTGCAAGTTCTCTCTCCAAACAAAATCTCTCCTCACTTTTCCATGTCATGACTGTTGTTGCAAAAATAAAGATAATTTGTCGATATTCTCCAAGATAATTTGTCATGACCATTTTCAACACCTTTAAGAATGTGTTTTAACCTTTTTTTAGTCGCACTTGGATCTCAACAATAAAATGTAATCAGTGTGAGATGATGTGCAGGTCTAGTTATGATAAATTGCACACTTCGCTTCAAATGGAATGGTCCATAGTGAATGAGCGAGTTCTGAGAATTAAGTGAGTGTTGTGCCTTTACTTCCTTGAATTAAATTTGTAAACACAAATAGAATAGCAACAAGCATGCAACTTAGAATTTATTTGGAGCAAATATTTTGCAATGATTTGAGGTCCTATTCATCTCTGTTTGATTCGGTTTGCAATGATTTTTTATTTGAGAGTCTCTATGCATAAGCATTGTATGGTTAGTAAAAAAAAAAAACACAGCTTATGCGGTTCAATCAATAGTCCCATATCCCCTAAATAAAGAAACTGATTATGAATTCTAAAAAAATAACATTCATCTTAGAATCTTGGGTTCCTATAATCCAGCCTCTCGAAGGAAAAAATTTAATCATGCCATACACCCATCTCTTAGTAATGAATACAGCAACCTATGTTAGGTAATAAAGAAAAAGCTTGTCTTTAAATAAGACTTACATGAGTGCAAAGTAATGTCGCCTTGAGAACTGACTTTGTAGAACTTTTTGTTTCTATTCTAATGCTTAAATAAATGGAGATGAATAGAAACATATCATATTAATGCCCTCCTTCTAGCGCCATAATTTGGGTGCTAAATCTGCATTTTGGTTAAAATCTGTGGACATCAAATCTACTAATGGTTAAAACTTAACATAAAATCCTTATGCTAGTCATTTGAAACTCATTTAAATTCAACATCCCTATGAAATATTTGACTATGATAAAATATACAAACTAAATAAAACAAAAATAATGAAATGCAAGCATATAAAAACATAATCAAAACTTTATTTCATAGTGGATTAGTGCTATTGCTGAAAATAGCCCTTTTCCAAATCCTTGATAGATAAGCTAGATGATGACGATAAGATGGAAAAAATCAGTTCTCAAATGAGGAGAGTGACTTTGCATAGGATTTGTGGATTTGTGGAGAATTTGATCAAGAATGAAGCCTCTCATTTATAGATTATTTTGATGAGAGCATGGCCAAATGGATGAATGTGGGACAAAGATTCGACCAATGAAATGAGGACACTTGTCATCTTGCCATAGGTTGAGGAATGTGCAAGATTTGGGAAATGTGCCAAAGAGAGGGAGATTTCAAATTTGAATTTCAGAGTAAATGCTAAGTTTTGACTTGTGCAAGGGACATGTAAGAGACATGTAAGGCATCATAAATGCTTTGTTGGGTGTACATGTCCACTTGTTTTTGAATTCAAATTTGAAAGAATATTCCTCAAAGATGCCATGTTGATGGAAAATGTTGATTTTAATAAATCAATAAATTGATTTATTGGTGCAAGTGGGAATATCTAGAGGATGTGATGGGTGTTTAAGTTAGATTAATCAGGATTAGATTAACTTAATGATGATTAGGATTCTTTTGACCCCTTTGACTTGAATATTTGGATTTATTTAAATCAAAAAGGGATAGAAGGTGATTTCAGATTTAATTAAATAAAAGGCTTGATTTATTTAATTAAAAGGAGAGTGATTTTAAGATCAAGTTGATTTATTTAATTTAAATTGATGACTTTAGGAGATTGATAAATAAACTTGATTTATTTGCTAAAATGATGAATATGACCTAATCGAATGCATGATGCTAATTTTGCATGTCTACAAAATCCTAACACACATAAAGCATGATTAGTATTTTAAAACAAAACCAACAATCAGCATCCTTATGAAATAACTCCACATGTTAATAATGCAATCAAAGCAATAAAGATTTAGATAGATATATTGAAAGCATATGATAAAACATGGAGCAAATTATATCTCATAGTGGATTGTTGCTATTGTGGAAAATAGCCCTTTCCCAATCCTTGATAGATAAGCTAAATGATAAAATGCCTTGAAGATGGAGTGATGGTGGGAAAAATTAGTTTTCCTGAAGAAAGTGACTTTACATGAATGATTGTGGAGTTGTGGAGTATTTGTTGATGATTGAAGATCTCTATTTAAATATTCTCAAGTTGAAAGAATGCTTATGAGAGAGAAATGTAGGATAAAGATTAGGCCAATGAGATGAGGACACTTGTCATCTTGTCATAGGTTGAGGAATGAGCACATTTTGGTCAATGTGCCAAAGAGGGGGAAATTTGAAATTTGAATTTGAGAGTAAATGCTAAGTTTGACCTTTGCAAAGGGACATGTAAGAGCTTATTAATTGTTTTGTTGGATGTACATGTCCACTTGTTTTTTAATTCAAATTTGAGAGAATATTCCTCAAAGATGCTGTGTTGCTAGAAAATATTGATTTTATAAATGAGTTAAAATGATTTATTGGTGCAAGTGGAAAAAGCTAGAGGATGTGATGGGTGGTTAGGTTAGGTTAATCAAGATTAGGTTAGCTTAATGATGATTAGGATGTTTTGACCCTTTTGACTTGAATATTTGATTTATTTAAATCAAAAAGGGATGGAAAATGCATTTGGGTTTTAATTAAATAAATTTTGGTTTATTTAATTAAAAGGATGATGTTTGATTGATTTAAATGAATAACCTTAGGAATGAAATTAATGAGTTTACCTGATGAATGGATGAAGGTGAACTTGATTAATTTGATGAGTGGATGAATGTGAAACCTGGTTTACTTGATGAATGGACCTAATTGAATGCATAATGCTAATTTTTCATGTCTACATTTTTCCCCTCTTTGAAGCAATGTACTTGTTGCGTTGGTTCAAAGAATAAACTTGCCATGATCAAAATTCAAAAAAAATATGATTTTTTTGGATGCCCCAGTGGAAAGAAGTACACTAGTACATTGCCCTCCTCAAGAGATCGAGCGAAAAGATTTCATTTGAGGGTCGATCTCGCAATAAAGAGGTTCAAACTGGATGGTTATGGATGATGATGCAAATGAGATGATTTTAAGATGCTTAGAATAACAAATCTATATTATCTTAAACAACTTAAATGATGATATGATGTGAGATGGATGAGATTGATGATGTGATATGCCATGATTATGCAAATGTATGATTTTATGAGATGCTTAGACTAATAGATCTATATTATGATGATGATATGTTGTGATTATGCAAATGTGTGATTTATGCAAATGTGATGATTTATGAGATGCTTAGACTAACAGATTTATATTATGATGATGATTATGCATGTGATATGATATGCAGAATATTGATGGTTTGTGGATGTAGGATGGATGCACTGGTGATGATGATTAACTATTCATGATGTGATGTTAGTGCGAAAAAGAAGAAATTATATGATGTGTACTTCTTTCCGCTGGGGCATCCAAAAAATTAGAAAAAAATAAATTTTTTATTGCGGCAAGTTTATTCTTTGAACCAACACAGCAAGTACATTGCTTCAAAGAGGGGGAAAATGTAGACACGCAAAATTGACATCATGCATTTGATTAGGTCATATTCATCCATTCATTAAATAAATCAAGTTTATTTATCAATCTCCTAAAGTCATCAATTTAAATTAAATAAATCAACTTGATCCCAACATCACCCTCCTTGATTAAATAAATCAATCATTTATTTAATTAAGTCTGAAATCACCTTTCATCCCTTTTTGATTTAAATAAATCAAAATATTCAAGTCAAAAGGGTCAAAGCATCTAATCATCATTAAGTTAATCTAACCCTGATTAACCTAATCTAATTATCCATCACATCCTCTAGCTTTTCCCACTTGCACAAATAAATTAATTTATTGATTTATTAAAATCCTTATTTTCTTTCAACTTGGCATAAAAAATAGAATATTCCCTCAAGTTTGAAAATGATGACAAGTTGACTTGTCCCTTCCAACATTGCAATAAATTCTCTCTTTCATGTCCCCCTCTCAACATTTAATTCACAAATTCAAATTTAAATCTCCCTCTCTTTGGCACATTGACCAAAATGTGCTCATTCCTCATCTTATCACAAGATGACAAGTGGTCTCATCTCATTGGCCAAATCTTTATCCCACATTGCTCTCTCATAAGCATTCTTTCAACTTAAGAATCTTTAAATAGAGGCTTCATCCTTCAACAAAATCATCCACAAAGCTCATGTAAAGTCACTCTCTTCATTTGAGAACTGATTTTGTCCATTGCATCATCATCATTGGCATTATCAAGGGTTGGGAAAAGGCTATTTTCCACAATAGCACCAATCCAATATGGGATAGATATGCTTCATTTTTTTCTATAGATGTTTTAGTTATCTTGTTATTTATGGCATTTTTAAAAAAAGCATGTTATATTATCTCATATGGATGTTGAAGGTTTGTTTTGCTTAAATATGCTAACCATGCTTGTGTATGTTAGTTTTTTAACCATTTGCATATTTTGGCATCCACAAGATTTAATTAAATAAAGATTTGATTTATTTAATCAAAGAGGGTGATGTTAGGATTAAATTAAATAAAGTTGATTTATTTAATTTAAATGGATGACTTTAGAGATTGAATTTAATGAATTTGATTTATTTGATGAGTGGACTTGATTAAATGCAATATGCTAATTTTGCATGTCTACATTTTGCCCCTCTTTGAAGCAATGCACTTGTTGCGTTGGTTCAAAGAATAAACTTACCACGATCAAAATTCAAAAAAATTCTAATTTTTTCAAATGCCCCAACGGAAAGAAGTACACTGGTACATTGCCCCCTCAAGAGATCGAGTGAAAAGATTGATTTGAGGGTCGATCTCATGATAAAGAGGTTCAAAATGGATGATTCTGATGATGATGCAAATGAGATAGTTTTAAGATGCTTAGAATAACCAATCTATATTATTCTAAACAACTTAAATGATAATGCAATGCATGTGAGATGGATGATGCGATAATGCCTATATGATTATGCATTGGATGTTTTATATAAATGTATGGTTTTATGAGATGCTTAGACTAACAGGTCTATATTATGATGATGAACCATGCATGTGAGATGATGTGCAGAATGTTGATGGTTTGTGGATGCAGGATGGATGCACTGGCGATGATGAATAACTATTCTGGTATGATGTTAGTGCGGAAAAGAAGAAATGAGAAATGAGATGATGACAAGAGGATCCAACAAGCCAACTTTATGAGAGATGATGATGAGAAATGGATGATTTGTTTATCAAGAATTGGGATTTTAAAAGGGCCACTTACCTTATGTTTGATAACACGCATAAGCATGATGCATCAAGGTATAAAGAACCAGGATGGCATTGCACTTAGTGTGATGGACTTTGACTTGACAAACAGATAGGAGTATTCTTGTTCAGACCTGACATATGGAAACCTTGCTAGGATGCACTTTAGAAGTTTCAAACATCTCGGACCAAAACATGGAAAGGTATAACCTATCAATGCAATAGTCAACAAGCTTCCCAAAACACCCTCCATATATATCTAACAAAGCAATTATTCACCAAGTTATATTACAAGAACATCCAAAAAGCATAGCAGACAAAAGATAATGTTGTTGCCCCATTCCTATCTCTCTAAATGCATTTGTTTGGGCATCATCGAGAGGTTATTGGAATGAGCGCAAAGAGATAAGTCAAAAGGCAAAGATAAATTAATAAACAAGTTGATGTTCTTCAATACCGCTAACCAAAAGGGAATGTGTTTTTAAGGATAAGAACCGAAACTATTGCCAAAAGATAATGCCCATTGTAGGAAGGATACATCCTAGGACATGTTAGTGGATGGCGGCACGTCATTTCATTTATCCAAAGTGTTCTTTCTGATAAATAATGCCCATTGTAGGAAGGATACATACTAGGACATGATGTTATCAGATGATTGAAATGTGATTGATTGGATGATAGGCTATTGACACAAAGAGTTGGCCAAACTTTTATGTACTGACTTAAACCTGAGACTTGACATTTTTGATTTTTCACTTTTAACCTGCTAGACTTGTTTCCAATTGTTTTACCAAAGGTTGAGGATGATGATCGTTTATTATGAGTGATGTTATTGCAGGTGAAAGCGAGATGAGACGGATGAATTTTTTCAAATATTTGGATGTTTTTGGTGTTTTTGAAATGTTTTGAGGTTGTTTTTGCTATTTTTGAGATTTTTCAAATGTTTTGATTTACGATTTTCAAATGTTTTGGGGTTTTCTGAGATTTTATGAATGTTTTTGGATTTTGGTGTCTCGGGGGCTAATCAAATATTAGTCTTGCCTATGTTTAAGCTCAGAGACAACATAGTTCGTATAACCATGTTTTTGACATTTTCCTGACTTTTTAACCTATTTTTGGATTTTGATATGTGTGATGATATCAGTGCTCTATTTTGGGATTTTGTTGAAAACCAAGCTAGGGTTGATTGATTAGATTGATGGATTGATGATGATAACATTGTTGAGGATACACAACAATGCAAGGATAGTGTTTAGCAACACAAGGATTAGGATGGTATCCCAAGTAATGATGGATTGATTGATCAAGATTTTGAAGCTTGATTTGGAACAAAATCTATTTGAATGATTTGATGTGACATTGGAGTGCAAATTAGATGTGACTGATATTGATTGTTTGGGTTGATGTTCAATGAAAGATGAAGCTTGATAAAGAACATTTTCTTGTCAAAATATGCCATGGGCTAGTGATTTGGACTTTGGATCACAAATGATTTGACCAATTTTATTGTACATTTTCCAATTTTCAAATCACCACATAAGTTGGAAGATATAGATCAAGATTTATTCCTAAAGCGAGATCTAAATATCTGCCCCCAGTGTCTAGCAATGTATAGAATGTTATGGATAGATGCATGGATGTATGGATGGATGGATATGGTAAGCACGCAAAGGATGCCAAGGATTATCTTGTGATAAGATAAGGTGTTTAGATAAAGAATGCTCATTGGATAATGCTTCATGGCTCAGATAACACTAGGTAGGATAGGATTAATGAAAATGACCCATGTCAAGATGTTTACCATAAGCAAATGTAAAGTGTGCCCCAAAATTTCATCAAGATCAAGATAACTTGGATGATGGATGCAAATAGATGAAAATGGATTGGATAAATGGTTTGTCGATGAATGCATTTATTATGGCTGAGATGGATGGAATGCTAGATTTATTATGGATGGAATAAGATCCTTTCACCTAAACTAGCGCATGTAGATGCTCGAATCCACACATGATGCCTATTTTCCAAGTTTTCATCATGGTATTTCCCAAAGCGCCACTGTAGTGGTTTTCACTAGAGGATGATTTTTATTTTTACTATTTTCATGATTTTTTGATTTTTTTGGATTTTCACATTTTTTTTATTTTTTTGGTTTTCCTAAAAGATTTTGAGCTCATGTCAAACCACCTTGTGGTGTTGATGTAGATGCTTCTATCATAATGTTCCATCGATATCCTTCTTGAAGAAGTTGTTTTTCCAAGATACGTGCACTTGAATACAACTTTTGAGATTCTTGATCTGCTTCGTCGATATTGGAGTTAACTTTGTTTTTGTGCACACATCATGATAGAGTGTCTTCTAAATCCTTATGACGAAGGGTCGTTGCCAATACATGGTCAATGTGAGAATTGGATATCATGCATGGGGGCATGGATGGAGTGTGTTTAGGAATAAAAAATGGATTGGTTGATAGTTTGGAACTTTTGACTCTCCAAACTTGGGAAGATAAGCACATTTGATGGGTGGATACGAAAGCGTGTGTGGAATTAGGACCAATTATTTGATACACTTTGGACGTCACTTGTGAAGCTTGCTTTTTCCTTTGTGAACATCTTTGATGGATACTTTTCCCTCTTTTATTTTTCCACATAATTTCTTTGACTGATGGAGTTTGATAGGGATAATCTTTCTTTGTATTCTTTGGTATCCACTTGTATTTGATTTGTCTGATATGCTTCTTAGCTTCTTATACTTTGATAATGTTCTTTGTGATTTGATTCAAATCTTTATTCTAATGTTGGTCCCAATTCGTGGATGGGGTGATGGGTGGATGAAGATTCATGACATGGCCGGTTGTAGTATTAGCATCGGTTTCAATTATAAGGATTCTTCGTGCTCCCTATGTTGACGTTTTCTTGAGACATAGTTTTCCCTAGTATGGTGGTAGTAGCATCTTTGTTCCTTGATTCTACCTATTTTGAGATGTCTTGTTCAGTAAGCATGCTTTGATAAATGACCACTGCAAATGACTTGATTTCTATTTGTTGCTCTACTGACTCTGAAATATCATGTTATGTCTTATCTGCTTCCTTGGGTGGATAATGTTGGATATCTTTATTCATGATGTCCTCAATCTGAGTTTGGGATATATCTGATCCTAATATTGACAACTCAGTTAGACTATAGGAATCAATAACCTGCTATTTTTGTGTCATAATGTCAGGAGTAAAGGAATCATGCTCTTTATGTAGATCATCTATGTGTGCATCCAAAGAAAGAATCTCATGGGTAGATGGAGGAGTATGTGTTATGTGGATATGATCATCATTTGCGGCATATTATATAGATAGGATAGTGTCCATTAGATCATTATAGTATCTTGGAGATACAAATTCTTGATCTTGAATGATTTCATAATCTCTTTTGACATGCTTTGGATCAGTTTCTTGACATGGGTCAGTTTCAAATGATGGATTACTTATAAAGGGTTATTGGATGTGTAACATCCGGCTACGCTCCCCAAAAGGAAAGAGCTGAAAGAGGACAAGATAAAAAAAAAATATAACATAAAGAATAACTTACACAAAAATAGATTACAATACAATATAACAATCACAAACATAGCCAAGCATGGCCGAACATAACCCCAAGGAGAGGACTAAACCACCCTCCAGAGAAAAATCCAAATAGAAAAAATATATGAGCCCCAAGGAAGATGCTCTGAAACCTTAGCAATGCTACTCTGGAACCTTAACAACACAGCTCTGGAACTAGCAGAGCTACTTCAGAACTTGCAACGCAGCTCCGGAACTTCCAACTCAGTGCCAAAAAATTTCAGGTCAGCTCCAGAACTTCCAGCTCAGCACCAGAACTTCCCTACTCGACTCTGGAACTTCCAGCTCGATGCCGGAACTTCCCAGTTCAGCTCTAGAACCTTTGGCAGCGCTGGTCTAGAACTTGCAGTGCTGCTCCAGAACCTTCAACAACACTGCTCTGGAACTTACAGCGCTGCTCTGGAACTTTAACAGCGCTGCTCTGGAACTAAAGTAGCAACAACATGGACCCAAAATAGAAAATGACGATGCTCTGAAACTTTTGTAGCTGCGACACAAGACATTAACAAAGGGTAGCGATGCTCCGGAACCTTTGCAACTGCAACCCAAGGCATTAACAAAGGGCGGTGATGCTCTGGAACCTTTGCAGCCTATATCATGAAAGTAAAGTACAACCAAAACTCTAATTTTCGCATGAATAAATATTCAAGAAAGGCCATTATGATAATCAAAATACAAGCAAGTCTGATACCAACACCGGAACTCGTAAATTAAATGGAAAACATCACATTTCTTCTCATTAATTTATAAGTTTACATCTTTTCTTTCTAGAGAGTATGATATACATAAATGAATTCACATAGATACAAGGGCATAGCCAAGAATAAGAAACAAAATTTGATAAATCATGAACAAGAGAGAACACCTCCAACAAATGCTCTAATAACCTGTGCATCGGTCCCTAATGGCGGTGGCAACGCCTCCCTACTATGTGGACTCAAAAGAGGCCACCCCACCGTGCTCAAAAGTAGTCACAAGGCCCAAATAGAAACACAAAGCAAGGCTAACATAAAGCCAAGTACGCTAACATCTAACACAGAGCAAACATGAAATACAATGTATTAAAGCTGAAATCACATCATGAAGATGCTCATATAATAGCATGTCAGGTACTACTCATGACTACTGAGGTGTAGGGTGCTAAAGTGCAGACTGGGTGAAATTTCATCATGTGTGCTTGAAGGAATGGCACCACATAGAATCAAGTACATCTCTCCTACGGATGAGTAAAACTCAAACATACTTGAATCAACGCCCTGCAAACGGATAACTCAAAGCCCTACAGACGGATAGGCCTTCTCGTTTATCCAAATGAGGAATCTAAGAACAAATATGAAGCAATGAAGAGAAGCCATAATTTTCAGTCATAGAAACCATCTCAAATAGCCAAGCAAAACATTGCTATAGGAAGACATGTTAAATAGCTATATTCAATCATGAATTAGAGGCATGAAAATACATAAAATTTCAAAGTGCCTAGATTAGAAATCGGACAAAGACCCAATTCAGACCTTGGCATTCCAAGTTGGAATCCACCATCAATTTTCAATTTTTAGACCCATAATGTGGCGTTGTACTGGAAAATGCCATTTAAAGCAAGGCTAGGCAAAGACGTGAAAAAAATGAAAGTGTCCAGAATGAAAATCGGACAACGACCCATTTGAATTACGGGCATTACTACATAGAATCTAACTTTAGTTCACATTTAAAACAAACAGTTAAAGGGCAGCATTGAAAAACGTCATTTTGAAAGAGGGCACAAATTTGGGCAAAAATGAAAGTGCCCGGATCACAAATCTAAGCCTGACCCATTTTGGATTTGGGTGTTTAAACTCAAAATCCACCTCTGATTTTAAATTATAGGGCCAGAATGAAGGTTTGTACTGAAAAATGTCATTTTTCCACATAAGACAAGCAAAAACACATAAATTTAAAAGAGCCCAGATTTTAAATTCATGAAAACCCAATTGAGGTATTGACATCCCAACATGAATTCCACCCTCAATTTTCATTTTTAACAATAGGGTAAAGAGAAGCAATAGAAAACACATTTTTATTCACACAAATTGGGCAAAAAAAGAAGCAATCAGAAGGAGCCCAAAACAGATTTCTTTCATAACCCGTTTCAATTTTGTTGGAGATCAACATAATCAGTCACAAAAAACCTCCACACAGTAGCAATAACCAAATAAAACCATCCAACATTCACTCCAAACAATACTAAACAGAAACATAAAGGAATTCCTCAATTTTTAAGGGACAACAATAACCCAGATAAGAAAGAGAATTTACCAGACAAGCATCAATGAAAAAAACCACAAAAAATTACCTCGAATTTCCACAAATCTGAAATGGCAAATTTGCTCAAAGGGGAAGGCACGACCCAGCTCCAAAATCTGACAACAAGCAAAAACAAGCAGGTTGATTTCAATAATTTACTGCCCACAATTTTCTTCTCCGAAAACTTTCACAATCTCACAAATCCATCACCAAAACATAGAGTTTCTTTTTCACCATCCAAGACAGCAATTTTCCTCCTCAACAAAACCCAAAAAAAAAAAAAATCTCCTCTCAACAAAATGAATAAAAGTATATTTATATTTATTCAAGCAAAGCTGCCCCCATTTATTAACTAACTCCTCAAAACAAATCATAAAATAAGACATTTAATTAAACAAGCTTCTCAAGCTCCCCAGCACAATTAATTAAACTCACTAAATGAGACCTCAGAGTTATAAGATCTCCTACTCTTTAAACGGCTCTGTTTCTAAATCCTCTTTTTTAGGTCATTATATAGAGACCCAACTAGCAAATGAAACAATTTATTGGATTAAAATGATATTTGTGCAGATGAAGATGGAGTGGAGAATGTTAACCAGCCTCCTCATTATTGGATAAGGAAGATACCAAACATACCCAGATACGTTAGGGATCATCTGAGAATAGCAAGAATGAAAAAGTAGCCCATATTGCTAGTGAGAATTGCTCTATGTAAGACTTGATTTTGTATGCTGGACAAGGATTTGATACAAATATTTGATTAGAAATGTTTTCGATATATAATAGACCTTAAGCTATCAGTTAGATGTTTATTTTTTCATTAGGACTGAGTCTATAACTCTGAGGCCATGTCTTGAATGCCGCCTCATTGAGACATGGCAGATAAAGTGAGGTTTGAACTTGCTATCATTATCTGTGTCTTTCAATGGTTCAATCATTTTAATATATCATTATCTGTGTTTTTCAATGGCTGATCTTATTAAATTATAATTTTATGATCTTTCTTCATTACTGATCAAACACTATTATTTCATGGTCGGTCTTTATTACTGATCAAATATAATATCTGACTTCGGCGTTTCAGTTACCTCTATGTGAGATATAATTTCACAGTTCATTTTATAGAATTTTATATAATAATATATATCCAGACTTCAACAAAATAAATAGCCCTCTTTATCTCCCAATAGTAGCAGCAAGGTTTAAAAGAGCTTTCTATCTTTAAAGGAGATTTTACATGACATATATTATCTGCTGCATTCGAACAAAAATTAAATGAACTCTTGAAAACAAATTAGTTAATTAAAAACAAACTAACTAAAAAAGAAAAGTTGTCAGTTACTGCTTTTCAATAATAACGCTTCAATTTTTTTTCCTCGTTAGATTGGTTTGTAAAATATTATTGAGAAAAGTTTTGGTGAAGATATTAGCAATTTGTTTAGATATAGGACAAAACTTCAATTCTATTTGTTCATTTTGAATTAATTATTAAATAAAGTAATATTGGATTTTTATGTGTTTCAATCTAGTATGAACATAGGGTTTCTTCCCATTGCAATAGTGTTATTATTGTCATAGTAAATAGTAGTTGGATGCTCTTGGAGCAAGTGTAGATTTTGAAAGATCTTTCTAATCAATATAGCTTGGCAACTCATTCATGTGGCAGCAATATATAATACTTAAGCTAATGAGATGGTCAATATTTTCTTTGTTCTTACTACTCCAAGAAACAATTCTAGATCTAAGAAATAAAACCCTCCACTTGACATTTTTTAGTAAAATTAATTTATGCCAAAATTTGTGTAGCACCTATATACTCTAATACTATTTTTTGTAGCATGCCAATGAGACTCATGTGAATGTTGCATTAACTAAAATATTATAGTCATTGCATGTACATAATATTGAATCTAGTTGTTCTGAGATACATGAGGCTCCCAACCAAGTTTTTATATAAAATGACATTTACCTTGGAACTTGCATATTTCATAGCCAATTTCTCACCAAGTGCTAAATTAGTTGAAACTATTATTCATGTATTTATTCTAAACTCCTCTAATAAATCTACTACACATTGCATTTGAAAAATGAATGTATCTTTTGATTGTTGTTGCACTTCCACATTAATAAAGTAATGCATTGGTCCTAGATATGACATTTCAAATTTATATTTCATTTTTTCTATTAGAGTTTTACTATTACTTATATAAATAAGATCATCAACATAAAGATAAACAATGATAATTTCCTTATCAACATGTTTGGCATACATGGTTGGATTTGAATAACTTTTGTTGAATCCACCAATCCTTGCACACCAAGCATGAGGGGCCTACTTCAACTCAAAGATTTTTTTCAACTTTTAAACTAAATATTTTTACCTAGAGTTTCATAGGCCGTTGGTCGCCTATTTAACCATTGAAAAATATCGATTTCATACTATTTGACATACAATCCACTTGCATTGTATAGTAATTGACAATATAATATTTATGGTATCAAATTATGTGGCTGAAGTGAAGGTTTCTAAATAATTTGCACTAGGTGTTTTTGCAAATCTCTTGGAAACTAATCTTATATTGTGTAATTTCATGGAACTATCAACATGATATTTTACCTTATAAATATATTTGACATCAATCACATGTTTACCTTTCGAAGGATGAACTAATTTCCATATAGTATTTTTGATAATTGGATCCATTTCTTCATTCATAACATCAATCTATATTTTCTAGTTCAATTCTTCTTCATACACATATGGTTCAACATTAACTTGACTAAGTAAAGTAAAATTAATAGCTTGGTTCACATTCTAAGTACTTCTCTCATAAACTTCAATTAAGATTATTAACTTTCTTGAAGAACTTGGACTTGATACTAGACTTGCACTAGGATTGGATGAAGAACGCTTTGAGGAAGAAGAAAAATTAGATTTGTGTTATCAATAGAAATTGATGGACTTAAGCTTGGAAAACTTGAATTTGCACTACTACTATAGCTTGAAATTGCACTTAAGTTTGTGGGGAGAGGAGGAACATTACCATTTCTATGGAACTATAATTATTAATATTTTTATTATATACTTTCTTGCCACTACCACACTCCTTCATCTAGAACCACATCTTGACCAAAAATCAATTTCTTTGTGACTAGATTAAAAAATTTATACCATTTAGCAACATTAGAATATCCCACAAGATACAAAGTTGAGATTTTTAATGGAACTTTTTTTTTCTAAATTACAATATATTTATAGTTTTGACAACCAAACACATAAAAAATGAGCCAAATAAAAATTATGATCACTTCAAGCTTCCTTTAGAGTGATGTTTTCCACCCATATTATTGATTCAATATGCAGGCTACTATCTCCACTACCTTTTCCCAATAAAAAATTCTAAGGTTCATTGACTAGTGTTAGTGTAAATAGTGTCATTAGATAACTAGTTAGTTGTAATCACATTCTAGTTTTACCTATTACATTTTCTTAAGTTAAGCTATTTAGATTTTTATCTCACCTCATATGGTTGAGACATGTGTCCTCACTTTGTGAGACACCTCTTGCATGGTCACTTACCACTCACAAGAACACTTGTCATGTGAGTTAACAAGTGTTCCATCATTGGAGGGGTAGTCAATCTTTGTGCTTGACTTTCCCAACTTCACCACCTTTCCTATATAAGCAAGGTTACATTGTACATTCTACTAAAATCTTTTACCATCTCTTGATAATATCAATTAGGCTTATCTATGTGCATATATTTTTTGGAAGTCTCTTAGATTTTTCTTTATAATCTTGGAAATCATAACATGATATCAAAGCCATGCAAGAAAAAATATTCTCAAAATACTGCACCTATCCTACTCAATAGTTCTTTTTCTTTGGAAGATTTCATTTCAGTTTGTAGGTTATTTGAGGGTTTCGTGAAATTTTCTTATGGATTTGTTTATATATCTTAATCAAGATTTGTGTCCACTCTGATCATCTGCGCTAGTCCACTTCTAAGGAAATATAATATCCTTTGCACACTATTAGATTTAGCTATGTGAATGGTGGCTTGGTTGCTAAGATGATCACACTTTCTATTCATTTTGATTTGTGGGGATCCTTGGCATTAAAAGATCTAAATCTAAAGCTCTTACACTACACTAAAACTAAAACTAAAACAATATCAAAATCATCAACAGAAAATAAGAAGATTGTAACATTATTCAACTATATATGTAAATTTGTTACATTAATCTCTATATATAAGAGATTTAGACAATAACTAAAAAATTAAAAAACTCAATAAATAGGAAGATTGAAAAAACAAAGCTAAATAAAGAAAGATGTCAAAGCATCGAATAGGTTTTAAAGAAAATGACTAAATCAAAAATATTTTGAGCTAATCCATTGATCATGCTTTCTTTAATCTCCCCTGGATGGGAAACGAGATGAGGCCCAACTGATTTATCAAGGAAATAAAACAAGTGGTAGGTGGAGTCGTGGTAAATATATCACCAACTTACTCAGATGTAGGGAAAAAATGCAATTCCACTATTTCATCTTGAACCAAGTCACATATAAAATAATTTCTAACTTAAATGTACTTTGATCTAGCGTGAAACACGGGATTTTTGGTCATTACAATGGTACTATTGTTATCAAAGTAAAAAGTGGTTGGATGTTCCTAAACCAAATGTAGATCATCTTGATGAACTTGGAGAAATTGGTGAACTTGGGCTTGAACTTCCACTTGATCTTTTGGGGAGAGGAATGACTTGATCATCTTCAATACTCATAATTAGTGGTGTAGTTTGTTGAACTTCTTTTTTCCATTCCCATACTCCCCCTTCATTGAAAACCATGTTTGTCCACTAACAATCTATTGTTTTGTGTCAGAGTTGTAAAATCTATATCCTTTAGTTACATCCAAGTATCCAATGAATATACAAAGTTGGTATTTTTCATCCAACTTCTTCAAATTTTGAACTAGAGCATTGTAGAGAATGGGAATTCACTACTCCCAAGTCTCTAGGAAACCAAATATCCTAAAGGGAGTGAACTTCCCTAAACTACCTCAAACTACCTAATAAGTTGCAAAGGAAGGGAAAACCAAATTCTATTTTCTTTATGCTTTATCACAAAAAAATTCTAGATATGGGTGAGTAGACTAAAGAGGTCTTAGACTACAGACTGATTAGCTCTTTGCCAGATGACAAAAATGTATGAGTTGTACTTCAACATGCCACACTGGAGTCTCAGACGCACATTAGCATCTCATTCGAATAGAGGGTTGAGTCTATAGAGTGAAACACATCAGATTTTCTAACAAACCAAGAGTTCAGGTTTGGCAATTTAATAGAAACATGTGGAAATGTAGGAAAAAAGAAGAAGAATACTTTAACTTATAAACTATTTTAATTTGATGAAATGACAAGGAAGAAAGAAGAAGAATATTCCTCCATCAGGGAACATTGGAGGCGTTATGGTTTTTTTCCACCCGGAAAAAGTAATGTCCTTCAAACTTTGACCACCCAAGAACAAACTTTTACCTCAAAATTAGCTATTTTGAACTTCATTCCTTCATTCTATCAACACATTCTCACTCTCCCTAGCTTCTACCACTTCACTCTCTTGCTCTCTTCACTTCACTTCTACACCATTTTGTTTCTCCAGCATTGTAGGTTGACAAATCTCTACTCCATAGGCATGGTGGTTTGTTCTTCTCCTTCCTCTCAAACCTTCGCAAGCTCACAGAAAAGGGGGTAATATTGGTTTATTTACTTATTTGCATTATCTTACTTGTAGAGTAGCATATAGGTTTTCTTTCTAGTCTACTATCTTGTGTCTATTCTCTCTATTCCTTTATCACTTTTCTACATCATGTGGTCTATCGGTTGTCCATGGAGGTGGAAACACCAATTTATGAGGGTTTGACTGAGGCAAACCTCAAAACATAGTCACAATATTTTTTTGTTACTATGTGTGTAGGTGCAATTTGATCATGAGGAGCTTGTTAGAGAACTAAACCTTCAATTGATTGGCATTCTTCTTCTTTCCTCCTCATCATTTCATCATTAAAATAGTTTATAAGTTAAAGTATTCTTCTTGTTTTTTTTTGCATTTCCATGTGTTTTTGTTGAATTGTCAAACCTAAACTCTAGGTTTGTCAACAAAGCTAATGTGTTTCACTCTATAGACTCAACTCTCTATTTGAATGAGATGCCAACGTGTGTCTGAGGCTTTAGTGTGGTGTGTTGAAGTCCAACAAATGCATTGTATTCCTCTAGCAAAGAGTCAGTCAGTTGGTAGTATAAGACCTCTATGGTTTGCTTACCCATGTCTACATAACTTCTGTGATAAAGCACAAAGAAAATAGAATTTAGTTTCTCCTTCCATTTTAGCTTATTAGGTAGTCTGATTTATTTTAGGGTGGTCCACTCCCTTTAGGCTCTTTTGTTTCCTAGATACTTGGGAGTAGTGAATCCCCCTTCTCTACAGTGTTCTAGTTCATAAGTAGAAGAAGTTGGATGTAAAATCCCAACTTTGTATATTCATTGGATACTTAGATGCAACTAAAGGATATAGATTTTACAACCCTGTTCAACACAAAGAAATGGATTGTTAGTCTAGATGTGGTTTTTGATGAAAGGAGAATATGGAAATGGAGAAAAGGAGTTCAACAAAATACACCACTAATCATGAGTATTGAACATGATCAAGTTTCTCCTCTCCCCACAAGCTCAAGTGGAAGTTCATGCCCAAGTTCACCAATTTCACCAAGTTCATCAAGATGATCTACATTTGGTTTAGGAACATCTAACTACTCTTTACTATGATAAAAATAGTACCATTGAAATGACCAAAAATCATGTGTTTCCTGCTATATTGAAGCACATTGAGATTAGACATCATTTTATACATGACTTGGTTCAATATAATTTAGTGGAATTGCAGTTTTTCCATACATCTGAGCAAGTTGCTAAAATATTTACCACCACGCTAATTACCACCTATTTTATTTCCTTGATAAATCTACATATATATTTGAACAATATTAGTATTCTTATTTTATGCTGATGATTTTGATATTGTTTTAATTTTAATTTTAGTGTAGTGTAAGAGCTTTATATTTAAATCTTTCAATGCCAAGGATCCACATACCTCAAAATGAATAGAAAGTGTGATTAGCTTAGCAACCAAGCCACCATTCACATAACTAAATCTAATAGTGTACAAAGGATATTATATTTCCACATAGCACAAATGAGCAGATTGGACACAAATTTCAATTAAGATATATAAACAAATCCATAAGAAAATGTCAAGAATCCCTCAAATAACCTACAAACTCAAATGAAATCTTCCAAAGAAAAAGAAATATTCAGTAGGATAGGTGCAGTATTTTGAGAATATTTTTTCTTGCATGGCTCAGATTATGTCATGTTATGATTTACAAGATCATAAATTATCTAAGATCTACTTCCAAAAAATACATGCACACAAATAAGCCTAATTGATATTATCAAGAGATGGTAAAAGATTTTAGTAGAATGTGCAATGTAACCTTGCTTATATAGGCAAGGTGGTAAAGTTGGGAAAGTCGAGCACAATGACTAAATACCCCTATGAGCACCAATAAAATCTGCATACATTCTAAACTCCATGACAAAAGTTAGTTCATGCAAATTTACTAAATGCTCCTATGAGATAATGCACCATACTTCACAATCAAAATGACCAAATGAACTAATTGAAAGTATCAAAGAAGCACAAATGCATACCTATCCCATAGTGGATTGGTGTCACTTTTTGTGAAAAGTGACCCTTTCCCAACCCTTGAAAAATCAATGTTGCAAATGATAATGGGAAAAATGAGCTCTCAATATGGAGAGAGTAACTTTGCATGAAGATTGTGGATGCTAAAATGAGAAATGAGACCTCCAATTTATAGAATATCAACTTGAAAGAATGCCCAAAAGAGAGCAATGTGGGACAAAGATTCAACCAATACGAAGGAGCCACTTGTCCGAATGTGAGTGGATGGAGGATGTGCAAGTTTGGTCAATGTTCCAATAAATGAGATTAGTTGGCCTTTTCAAATTTCAAATTTGGCTTGTTGGAGGGAGAAAAAGGACTTAAATGCTCAGTGGGCGACATGTCAGAGGGGAGTTAATGCCATGTTGGAAGGGACAGGTCAACTTGATTTGAATTCAAATTTGAGGGAATATTCTCCAAAGATGCCTCGTTGAGGGAAAATGAGGATTTAATAAATTAATTAAAATCTTTTATTTGTGCAAGTGGGAAAATCTAGAGAATGTGACATGCATTAGATTAGATTTAATCCTGATTTAGTTAATTTAAAAGAGGATTAGATGATTTGACTCATTTGACTTAGATGTAAGGATTAAACTAAATCAAAAGGAGATGAAAGATGATTTTAGATTTGTGGATGTCAAAATCTGAAAATGGTTAAAAAACTAACATACACAAGCATGGTTAGCATATTTAAGCAAAACAAACCTTCAACATCCATATGAGATAATGTAACATGCATTTTTTTTAAATGTCATAAATAACAAGATAACTAAAACATCTATAGAAAAACATGAAGCATATCTATCCCATATTGGATTGGTGCTATTGTGGAAAATAGCCCTTTCCCAACCCTTGATAATGTCAATGATGATGATGCAATGGACAAAATCAGTTATCAAATGAAGAGAGTGACTTTGCATGAGCTTTGTGGATGATTTTGTTGAAGGATGAAGCCTTTATTTAAAGATTCTTAAGTTGGAAGAATGCTTATGAGAGAGCAATGTGGGATAAATATTTGGCCAATGAGATGAGGCCACTTGTCATCTTGTGATAGGATGAGGAATAAGCAAATTTTGGTCAATGTGCCAAAGAGAGGGAGATTTAAATTTGAATTTGTGAATTAAATGTTGAGAGGGGGACATGAAAGAGAGAATTTATTGCAATGTTGGAAGGAACAATTCAACTTGTCATCATTTTCAAACTTGAGGGAATATTCTATTTTTTATGCCAAGTTGAAAGAAAATAAGGATTTTAATAAATCAATAAATTGATTTATTTGTGCAAGTGGGAAAAGCTAGAGGATATGATGGATAATTAGATTAGGTTAATCAGGGTTAAATTAACTTAATGATGATTAGATGCTTGACCCGCAACTGTCAACACGGTTATTTAAATCAAAAAAGGAATGAAAAGCGATTTAGACTTAATTAAATAAATGATTGTTATTTAATAAGGAGGAAGTGATGTTGGAATCAGAATTGATTTATTTAATTTAAATTTGCTGCTTTGGGAGATTGATAAATAAATTTGATTTATTTAATGAATGATGAATATGACCTAATCAAATACATGATATGTCAATTTTAGTATCACATTTCCCCTCTTTGAAGTAATGTAGTGCGCATTGGTTCAAAGAGAATAAACTACCCATAATCAAAAATTTCAAAAAAATAATAATTTTTCGGATACTTGACAAAAATACCTTTGGTATTTCCTCGAGATTAATGAAAGGTCCAATTTGAGGTCAATCTCTGTCAGAAAGGTTCAAATAGATGGTTATGGATTGATGATGTAAATGAGATTGTTTTAAGATGCTTAGAATAACAAATCTATATTATCTTAAACAACTTAAATGATGATATGATGTGATGATGGATGAGATGGATGATGTGATACGCTATGATTATGAAATGGATGATTTATGCAGATGATTAGACTAAAAGATCTATATTATGATGATGAAAATGTATGTGAGATGATGTGCAAAATGATGATGGTTTGTGGATGCATGATCGATGCATTGGCGATGTTATGTTAGCACGGAGATGAGATGATGACAAGAGGATCCAACAAGCCCATGATTGACGAGACTTTATTAGAGATAATGATGATGATAGATGATGATGATTTGCTTATCAAGGATTGGGATTTTAAAAAAGCTACTTACCTTATGTTTGATAATACACGTAGATATGATGCATCAAGGTATAAAGAACAAGGATGGCGTTAACACCTAGTGTGATGGACTTCGACTTGAAAAAAAGATAAGGTATTCTTGTTCACACTTGACATACGAAAACCTTGCTAGGATGTACCTAGCAAAGCAAGTATTCACCAAGTTATTTTACAGAGCGTCCAGCAACCTGATGAACGAGATAATGATCATTTGCCCCATTCCTATCTCTATAAATCCTTCGTTCAAATATCATCAAGAGGTCCTTGGAATGAGCGCAATAACATAAATCAAAAGAAAAAATCAAGTACATAAACAAGCCAATGTTCTTCATATCACTAGCCAAAAGGATGTGTTTTGATAGGATTAAGGATCCGGGGTGATATCAATATAATTACCCATTATTTGGGCAACGATATATCCTAGGACATGCATTGTATAGGATGATGATGGTTTGATAAGTTGATTGTCGCTATTGATATAAGGTTGATTGACATGTTTGGGTGTGATCAAGAGTTTTATTTTGCATTATGATTTGTTGTTTTGCTTTTTGATTTCTACGATTGAAGAGTTAATTTGCATATTATTTGTGATTGTTTCTTTGCTTTGAGATGAAGGTAATGATCGGTTATTATGGATGATTGATTATGCGAATTATAGCGAAATGAGACAGATGGATTTTTTCAAATATTTGGATGTTTTTAACATTTTGAAATGTTTTGAGGCTGTTTTTGGTGTTTTTGAGATTTCACAAATGTTTTGATTTTTTTTTTGCGAATGTTTTAGGGTTTTCTTAGATTTTATGAATGTTTTTGGATTTTGATGTTTTTTTCAATGTTTTTGGATTTTGATGTTTTCTCGAATGTTTTTGTATTTTGATGTTTTGGTGTTTTTGGATTTTTCTCATGATTTTGACAATTTAGATATGGATATGTGTGATGATATCAGTGCTTCATTTAGGACTTTATTGAAGACCAAGCTAAGGTTGACTGATCGAATCGATGGATTGATGATGATGATAACATTGTCGAGGATACACAACAATGCAAGGATTTGATTGATCAGGATTGATGATGATAACATTGTTGAGGATGCACAACAATGCTAGGATAGTATTAAGCAACACAAGGATTGAGATGTCAATCGGATTGATGATCATAACATTGTTGAGGATACACAACAATGCACATATAGTGTTAAGCAACACAAGGATTAGGAAGGATATCCCAATATTATGGATTGATTGGATTTAATTGATCAGGATTGATGATGCTTAGTTTGGAACAAAAGATGTTTGGATGATTTGATGTGACGTTTGACGTGTGAATTAGATGTGACCGATAATGATTACTTGGATTGATGTTCGATGAAAGATGAAGCCTGATAAGGAACATCTTGTCAAAATATGCCATGGGCTAGTGATTTGGAATTTTTTCTTATAAGTGGTTTGACCAATTTGATTTTACGTTTTCCAATGTTCGGATCGCCACATAAGTTGGAAGATATAGATCAAGGTTTATTCCTGAAGCGAGATCTAAATATCTACCCCCAGTGTCTAGCAATGTATGGAATGCCATTAGATGGATACAAAGGATGCCAAGGATTATCTTGTGATAAGATAAGGTGTTTGGATAATGAATGCTCATTTGGATAATGCTTCATTGCTCAGATAATGTTGGATAGGATAGGACCAAGGAAAATGACCCATGTCAAGATGTTTACCATAAGCAAGTGTAATGTGTGCCCCAAAATTTTATCAAGATCAAGATAATTTGGACTATGGTAGCAGATGGATGGAAATGGATTGGGTAAATGGTCCATTGATAGATGGATTTATTATGGATGAGATGGATGGAATGTTGGATTTGTTAAGGATGGGATGAGATGCTTCCTCCTAAAGTGGCACACACAAATGATTGATTCTACACATGACGCATGTTTGCTAGGTTTTCATCATGCTCTTGCCCAAGGCACCGCCCATACGGTTTTCACTAGAGGACGATTTTTTTCTCTTTACTATTTTCAATCCTTTTTTTTTTTTTTTGGATTTTCATATTTTTTGATTTTTTTGTATTTTTCTGAAATATTTTTAGCTTATACTGACTCACAAGGTGTTGCTGATGTAGATGCTTTTGTCATAATGTGCCATCAGTATCCTGCCTAAAGAAGTTTCTTTGCTAAGATATGTGCACTTGAATGCAACTTTTGAGATTTCTGATCTACTTCATTGATACCGGGGTTAACTCTATCTTTGTGTGTACATTGTGATAGAGTGCCTTTTGAATCCTTATGATGAAGGGTCATTTCCAATACATGGTCAATTTGAGAATTGGATAGCATGTGTGGAGGCATGGATGGAGTGTGTTTAGGGATAAAAGTTGGATTGGTTGATAGTTTGGAACCTTTGACTCTCTAAACTTGGGAATATGAGCAATGATGGGTGGATACGAAAGTGTGTGTGGAATTAGGACCAACTGCTTGATACACTTTGTACGTTGCTTGAAAATCCCACTTTTTCTTTTGTGGACATCTTTGATGGATACTTTTCCATTTTTTATTTTGCCCCATAGTTTCTTTGACTGATGGAGTTTGATAGGAATGATCTTTCTTTGTATTCTTTGGTATCCATGTGTATTTGATTTGTCCATTATGCTTTTTGGCTTCTTTTGTTTTGATAACGTTCTTTGTATTTTGATTCAAATCTTTCTTTTGAAGTTGGTCCCAATTCCTAGATCCCAGGTGATGGGTGGATGAAGATTCATGACATGGCTGGTTGTAGTATTGACACTAGTTTCATCATAAGGACTCTTCATGCTCCCTATGTTGACGTTTGCTTGAGACATAGTTGCCCCCAGTATTGTGGAAGTAGTACCTTCATGCTTTAATTTCACCTATTCTGAGAGCTCTTGTTTAGAATTAATTCTTTGATAAATGACCACCGTAGGTGATGTTATTTTGATTTGTTGCTGAGCTGCTAACTCTAAATTATACTATTTTGTCTGACTTGTTTCCTTGAGTGGATAATGTTGGATATCTTTATTCATGATGTCCTCAGTTTGAGTTTGGGACATATCTGATCTTGATGTGGACAACTCAATTTGACTATAGGAATTAATAACCTACTCTTTTTGTGTAAGAATATCAGGAGTAAAGGAATCCCATTCTTTATGAAGACCATCTATGTGTCCATCTGCAGAAAGCATCTCATGGGTGGATGGAGGAGTATGTGCTACATGGATATGATCATCTTGCATAGATAGGAGAGTGTCCATTAGATTATTGTAGTACCTTGAAGATACAAATTCTTGATCTTGAATGATTTCGGGGTTGCTTTCTACATGCTTTGGATCAAGTTCTTGACATGGATCAGTTTCAAAGGATGGATTGTTTACAAAGGGTTCTTGGATGTCGTCATTAGGCATTGGGAATGGCTCAATATCCTCTTGATCTTTGAGTGGACTTGGATTAGGTGTCGAGTTGAAGATTCCTTCAATATCGGCAATCATGAGGTCAAAGGATGTTAATATGTCAAGTGGAAAGGACCATTGCTAGACTTTGGTGAAAGACATTGATCATACTTTGCAATAAATTCTTGACATATTCCCTCTAACTCATAAGGCAATGTAGAGACATTTTCAACATGATCATTGGTCGATGCCTCATTGGATAAGGTGAAAACATCTTTATTGATGGATAGATCTTGATCATTTTTTTCAACAATTGTGGTCGAGGGATTTCTAATGTCTTCAACCATAGGGTTAAGTGATGTTGGCATTTCTTTGATTGGATCATTGTTGGTTGGTGGACTTTGATCATGATTGAAATGTGGCTCTTGACATATGTTGATTTGATCATTGGATGAAGTAGAAATAGCTTGAAGGTGCTTGGTGATGGATTGATCTTGATCCTTGTTCTCAATAGTTGTGGTAGAGATATTTCCAATGCTATCATTGTCCCCAATAGTGATTATCTTTTGATCAATTAGGTCTTGGATGAGTTTTTGAGCCGAACACAATCTGATGTTCTGTGTCCCTTTATTCTATGATAATCACAAAGGTGCTTCTCATTATACCCTGGTGGTTTTAAGTCCAGTTCTTGATAGTTCATGTAAATGGGGATTTTGATGAGATTTTCTTGTACTAACTATTGCAGGACTGATTCAATTGGTCTCCCAAGTGGTGTGTATTTTTGCTTGTTCCTTTCTGAGATTTGTGTCTTAAACTGAAATTGTTGTGATTGATTTTGGAGATGTGCTGATTGATCTTTGAAATGTGGTGATTGATCTTCAAGATGAAGTAATTGGGTTTGTTGTTGATCTTGATCTTGATATCTACCCTCTTGACATTGGAGATTTTTTTCTTGATGTGGTTGTGGACACAACCCAATGCTTTGATGACATGGTTCAACCAACGAAAGAGTGTACTAATTTTGGAGTGAAGATATCTTTTGGCTCAATAATTCAATTATCTTGGCATGTGAAGCAAGTTGTTCTAGCAAAATTTGATCTCAATTTTGAATTTTACTCCCTTGATTTGGCTTTTGTTCAAGTAGATTTGGGATGCACACTTGTGTTGTTTGATTTTGGACAATGTTCTAATTTGGGATGACACTCAGATTTGGTATGATGGGTTGAAATTGACCATTGTTGATGTTGGGAATCACATTGCCTTGATTTGGGTAACTTTGATTTTGCATGGTGTTACCTTGACTTGGATCAATATATGGAGTCATTATCATCATGTTTGGACTTTAAACAACATTTGAGTGATTCGTAAACATATTTATCCCAAAGTTTACCAAGTTTTGATTCAAAATGTTCATGTTTGGTATAGTTGTAATTGGTGCATTCTCATTTGGCATGTAGGGATTTGGTGGGATGATGTTTTTTGTTTGAAGGATCATGCATTGATTGTTCGGATGGTGGATTTGTAGGTTTGGACTTTGATTTAAATCTACCATCGGGAAAGGTGTCCCAAACTTTGATTTGGGCATACTCACATTTTTGTATTATTGACATTTGTATAAGGTAATGATCCCATGTACGGTTTGTATAGATGTGAGTGTTGATAATCAATCGGCATTGTAAGGCTTTGATGGCTTAGTTGACTTGGATTACTCATGATGTATGGATCAAGTTTATACTCCATGTTTCTCTTGTGTTTTTTCCCTTGTTATCAAAGTGAACTCTAAGGTTCTTAGGACCAATGACGAGATGAAGGATGAAAAGGGGAAATGATATGAGTGTTGAATGTTTAGGGACTTTGGATCATTGCTAGACTTAGGGTTTGATTTTGATTGGTTTGACTGGATTTGGATAATGAACATGTAAACCCTAAGATGTTAGATGTGACCTTAGGATGAACTTGTTCAAAGAGGTGATACTTTAACTAAAGGTATGAGAAAGGATTCATTCCCATAATCCTAACTAAACAAGGTGATTTTCATTTTAATGATCTACCCAAGTCTAGAATGATGTTTCCAAAGCTCTAAAGTTGTTTGGTGGGATGAATTTTGATAAAATTTTTGGATAAGTGAAATGTTTAATTTGATCCTAAATGATCCTAGGAAGGACTTGTTTCTGAGACTAAGATAGTGAAGAACATGCCTTTTTCTAAACATAATTCAAAATCACAAGATCAATGTTTGCATGAAAACCATATGACCAAAAGATGCCAAGCACATATGTGGGGTCCAATTTATTTAATCTTTGCTTAATGACTTGCTTTTACCACAAACACACTTCTTGATTATATTTTGCACCTAGATGTCTAATGTCTCAACTTTCCCCTTATCCCGCAAAGTGTATTATGTGGAAACCAAGGAAATTTGAGGCAAGAGTTACCTATTGTTGACCTTAGTAGGAGAAAATTGAGATGAAATCCAAATTCTTAGAAGCCTATTAGGATAAAATCCCAAGGGCAAGCAATAGCACGTGAATTCGTTCAAGGATATATGCCTCTCCTAAAGGGTTTGAGATTTGATGCTCATGTTGAATGTTGGTTTTCCAATGTTTTCGATCAGAGCACTGTGTTTTCAAACTGACTCACAAGCAATATAACATCCCAGCTCAATTGGTACATTTTTCTTGGTTGGCTTGCCTCATGCCCTTTGTAGAAGAAGAGATGATTTTACATGCAACCAAGGAAAGAGTATAAAGGTATGTTAAGAATGAAGTCTTAACCTCTATACTTTAACCAAGATCGGACATGGCAAGTAACTTCTTGGAATCTAAGTTCCAATGCACCACTTTGATAAGCTTGGTGAATAGGTTAATAGGCCACTACAAACAAGGGTTTTATTTTGGCCTTTCCATTCATGGAGATTGACCCATAAGGGAAGAGTCCCCTTTTAGATCCATCTCATCAGAGTTAGCCGCGTGATACTGGTGTTCACTCCAGTACCCACATTTATATCTCAGCTGGAAATACTCTTGGCTTTAGAGTGTTACTGATTGAGTCATTCCCTTGGGTGAGTACTTTTTCCCCAAGGTAGGCCCTCTAAGATAGACAAAAGCAAATAAACTTATTCATAGTTTGATCAACCTTTATTTAGAAACAAAGGGAGAAAACATGCAATAGGTTTACTCACACTCACAAAGTGTTTTGTTCAATTTTAAATCCAAATTGAAGTGTGTGAGAAATCCTTTATGCAACTTAATGTCATCAAAAAGGATTTTGATTGTCAAGATCGCTGTGAAGTGTGAGAGAAGTGCATACACCTTTTTAGATGAGATTACTTTGAATAAGAGATTATGAAATACGAAAAAAACATGTTCATTTTAAGCCTCAAAGCAATGATGAATTTGTTTTAAGCACTAAAAAATCAAATGTGAAGTTGCTTGTTCAATTTTAGTCCAAAAGTAAAAGAGTAGTCATTTTCTAACGTTCAATTTTAGGCCAACTTTGGAAAGATCAAGACAGTGATTGATTTTAAATCCAAATTGAAAGCAAGTTGTCCTAAAACAAAAAATGAAATCAAAAAATGAATGCCTCATGTTATTGCAATAAGCATTAAAAAATGCTTTTACCAAGTTCAAGTTTAATGTTCAAGGCCCAAATTAAAAAAGTTTCTCCAAAGATTGTTTCCTTCACTTTGAATTTGCAAGTTCTCTCTCCAAACAAAATCTCTCCTTGCTTTTCCATGTCATGACCATTGTTGCAAAAATAGAGATAATTTGTCGATATTCTCCAAGATATTCTTCAAGATAATTTTTCATGACCATTTTCAACGCCTTTAAGAATGCATTTTAACCTTTTTTTAGTCGCACTTGGATCACAACAATAAAATGTAATCAGTGTGAGATGACGTGCAGGTCTAGTTATGAGAAATTGCACACTTTGCTTCAAATGGAATGGTCCACAATGAATGAGCGAGTTCTGGGAATTGAGTCAGTGTTGTGCCTTTACTTCCTTGAATTAAATTTGTAAACACAAATAGAATAGCAACAGGCATGCAGCTTAGAAGTTATTTGGAGCAAATATTTTGCAATGATTTGAGGTCCTCGTCATCTCTGTTTGATTCGATTTGCAATGATTTTTTATTTGAGAGGCTCTATGCATAAGCATTGTATGGTTAGTAAAAAAAAACACAGCTTATGTGGTTCAATCAATAGTCCCATACCCCCTAAATAAAGAAACTAATTATGAATTCTAAAAAAATAACATTCATCATAGAATCTTGGGTTCCTATAATCCAGCCTCTTGAAGGAAAAAAATGAATCATGCCATACACCCATCTCTTAGTAATGAATACAACAACCTACATTAGGTAATAAAGAAAAAGCCTATCTTTAAATAAGACTTACATGAGTGCAAAGTAATGTTGCCTTGAGAACTGACTTTGTAGAACTTTTTGTTTATATTCTAATGCTTAAATAAATGGAGATTAATAGAAACATATCATATTAATGCCCTCCTTCTAGTGCCATAATGTGGATGCTAAATCTGCATTTTGGTTAAAATATGTGGACAACAAATCTGCTAATGGTTAAAACTTAACATAAAATCCTTATGCTAGTCATTTGAAACTCATTTAAATTCAACATCCCTAGGAAATACTTGACTATGATAAAATATGCAAACTAAATAAAACAAAGATAATGAAATGCAAGCATATAAAAACATAATCAAAGCTTTATTTCATATTGGATTGGTGCTATTGCTGAAAATATCCCTTTTCCCAATCCTTGATAGATAAGCTAGATGATGATGATAAGATGGGCAAAATCAGTTCTCAAATGAGGAGAGTGACTTTGCATAGGATTTATGGATTTGTGGAGGATTTGATCAAGAATGAAGCCTCTCATTTATAGATTATTTTTATGAGAGCATGGCCAAATGGATGAATGTGGGACAAAGATTCGACCAATGAGATGAGGACACTTGTCATCTTGTCATAGGTTGAGAGATGTGCAAGATTTGGGAAATGTGCCAAAGAGAAGGAGATTTCAAATTTGAATTTGAGAGTAAATTCTAAGTTTGACTTATGCAAGGGACATTTAAGAGACATGTAAGACCTCATAAATGCTTTGTTGGGTGTACATGTCCACTTGTTTTTGAATTCAAATTTGAGGGAATATTCCTAAAATATGCCATGTTGATGGAAAATGTTGATTTTAATAAATCAATAAATTGATTTATTGGTGCAAGTGGGAATATCTAGGGGATGTGATGGGTGGTGAGGTTAGGTTAATCAGGATTAGATTAACTTAATGATGATTTGGATGCTTTTGACCCCTTTGACTTGAATATTTGGATTTATTTAAATCAAAAAGGGATAGAAGGTGATTTCAGATTTAATTAAATAAAAGGTTTGATTTATTTAATTAAAAGGAGGGTGATGTTAGGATCAGGTTGATTTATTTAATTTAAACTAATGACTTTAGGAGATTGATAAATAAACTTGATTTATTTGTTGAATGGATGAATATGACCTAATCGAATGCATGATGCTAATTTTGCATGTCTACAAAATCTAACACACATAAAGCATGATTAGTATTTTAAAACAAAACCAACAATCAACATCCCTATGAAATAACTCCACATGTTAATAATGCAATCAAAGCAACAAAGATTTAGATAGATAAATTGAAAGCATATGATAAAACATGGAGCAAATTATATCTCATAGTGGATTGGTGCTATTGTGGAAAATAGCCCTTTCCCAATTCTTGATAGATAAGCTAAATGATGAAATGCCTTGAAGATGGAGTGATGGTGGGAAAAATCAGTTCTCCTGAAGAGAGTGACTTTACATGAATGATTGTGGAGTTATGGAGGATTTTTTGATGAATGAAGCTCTCTATTTAAAGATTCTCGATTTGAAAGAATGCTTATGAGAGAGCAATGTGGGATAAAGATTAGGCGAATGAGATGAGGACACTTTTCATCTTGTCATAGGTTGAGGAATGAGCACATTTTGGTCAATGTGCCAAAGAGGGGGAAATTTCAAATTTTAATTTGAGAGTAAATGCTAAGTTTGACCTTTGCAAAGGGACATGTAAGAGCTTATTAATTTTTTTGTTGGATGTACATGTCCACTTGTTTTTTAACTAAATTTGAGGGAACATTCTCAAAGATGCTATGTTGATGGAAAATGCTGATTTTATAAAATGAGCAATTTATTGGTGCAAGTGGAAAGATAGAGAGGATGTGATGGGTGGTTAGGTTAGGTTAATCAGATTGGTGGGGTTAGCTTAATGATGATTGTTTTGACCCCTTTGACTTGAATATTTGATTTATTTAAATAAAAAAGGGATGGAAAAGGCATTTGGGTTCTAATTAAATAAATTTTGGTTTATTTAATTAATAGGATGATGTTTGATTAATTTAAATGAATAACCTTAGTAATGAAATTAATGAGTTTACTTGATGAATGGATGAAGGTGAACTTAATTAATTTGATGAGTGGATGAATGTGAAACTTGGTTTACTTTGATGAATGGACTCCAATTGGAATGCATAATGTTAATTTTGCATGTCTACATTTTTCCCCCTCATTGAATCAATGTACTTGCTGGGCATCAGTTCAAAGAATAAACTTGTCATGATCAAAATTCAAAAAAAAAATATTTTTTTTGGATGCCCCAGCGGAAAGAAGTACACTAGTACATTGCCCCCTCAAGAGATCGAGCGAAAAGATTCCATTTGAGGGTCGATCTTGCAATAAAGAGGTTCAAACTAGATGGTTATGGATGATGATGCAAATGAGATGATTTTAAGATGCTTAGAATAACAAATCTATATTATCTTAAACAACTTAAATGATGATATGATGTCAGATGGATGAGATTGATGATGTGATATGCCATGGTTATGCAAATGTATGATTTTATGAGATGCTTAGACTAATGTAGGACGAGTATTATGATGATGATATACGATTATAAAATGTGGATGATTTGATAGATTTGATAGATCGATGATAGATGAGACAGATATAGAATATTGACTGAGGATGATGATTAACTATTCATGACGTGATGTTAGTGCAGAAAAGAAGAAATTAGATGATGTGTACTTCTTTCTACTGGGGCATCCAAAAAATTAGAAAAAAATTAAATTTTTAACTGCAGAAAGTTTATTCTTTGAACCATACATTACTTCAAAAAGGGGGAGAATGTAGACACGCAAAATTGACATCATGCATTTGATTAGGTCATATTCATCCATTCATTAAATAAATCAAGTTTATTTATCAATCTCCTAAAGTCATCAATTTAAATTAAATAAATCAACTTGATCCCAACATCACCCTCCTTGATTAAAGAAATCAATCATTTATTTAACTAAGTCTGAAATCACCTTTCATCCCTTTTTGATTTAAATAAATCAAAATATTCAAGTCAAATGGGTCAAAGCATCTAATCATCATTAAGTTAATCTAACCATGATTAACCTAATCTAATTATCCATCACATCCTCTAGCTTTTCCCACTTGCACAAATAAATCAATTTATTGATTTATTAAAACTCTTTATTTCTTTCAACTCTTGCACATGTCAGAATATTCCCTCAAGTTTGAAAATGATGACAAGTTGACTTGTCCCTTCCAACATTGCAATAAATTCTCTCTTTCATGTCCCCCTCTCAACATTTAATTCACAAATTCAAATTTAAATCTCCCTCTCTTTGGCACATTGACCAAAATGTGCTCATTCCTCATCCTATCACAAGATGACAAGTGGCCTCATCTCATTAGCCAAATCTTTATCCCACATTGCTCTCACATAAGCATTCTTTCAACTTAAGAATCTTTAAATAGAGGCTTCATCCTTCAACAAAATCATCCACAAAGCTCATGCAAAGTCACTCTCTTCATTTGAGAATTGATTTTGTCCATTGCATCATCATCATTGGCATTATCAAGGGTTGGGAAAGGGCTATTTTCCACAATAGCACCAATCCAATATGGGATAGATATGCTTCATTTTTTTCTATAGATGTTTTAGTTATCTTGTTATTTATGGCATTTTAAAAAAAAGCATGTTACATTATCTCATATGGATGTTGAAGGTTTGTTTTGCTTAAATATGCTAACCATGCTTGTGTATGTTAGTTTTTTAACCATTTGCATATTTTGGCATCCACAAGATTTAATTAAATAAAGATTTGATTTATTTAATCAAAGAGGGTGATGTTAGGATTAAATTAAATAAATTTGATTTATTTAATTTAAATGGATAACTTTAGAGATTGAATTTAATGAATTTGATTTATTTGATGAGTGGACTTGATTAAATGCAATATGCTAATTTTGCATGTCTACATTTTGCCCCTCTTTGAAGCAATGCACTTGTTGCGTTGGTTCAAAGAATAAACTTACCGCGATCAAAATTCAAAAAAATTATAATTTTTTCAAATGCCCCAATGGAAAGTACACTGGTACATTGCCCCCTCAAAAGATCGAATGAAAAGATTTGATTTGAGGGTCGATCTCATGATAAAGAGGTTCAAAATGGATGATTCTGATGATGATGCAAATGAGATAGTTTTAAGATGCTTAGAATAACCAATCTATATTATTCTAAACAACTTAAATGATAATGCAATGCATGTGAGATGGATGATGCGATAATGCCTATATGATTATGCATTGGATGTTTTATATAAATGTATGGTTTTATGAGATGCTTAGACTAACAGGTCTATATTATGATGATGAACCATGCATGAGAGATGATGTGCAGAATGTTGATGGTTTGTGGATGCAGGATGGATGCACTGGCGATGATGATTAACTATTCTGGTATGATGTTAGTGCGGAAAAGAAGAAATGAGAAATGAGATGATGACAAGATGATCCAACAAGCCAACTTTATGAGAGATGATGATGAGAAATGGATGATTTGTTTATCAAGAATTGGGATTTTAAAAGGGCCACTTACCTTATGTTTGATAACACGCATAAGCATGATGCATCAAGGTATAAAGAACTAGGATGGCATTGCACTTAGTGTGATGGACTTTGACTCAACAAACAGATAGGAGTATTCTTGTTCAGACCTGACATATGGAAACCTTGCTAGGATGCACTTTAGAAGTTTCAAACATCTCGGACCAAAACACGGAAAGGTATAACCTATCAATGCAATAGTCAACAAGCTTCCCAAAACACCCTCCATATATATCTAACAAAGCAATTATTCACCAAGTTATATTACAAGAACATCCAAAAAGCATAGCAGACAAAAGATAATGTTTGTTGCCCCATTCCTATCTCTCTAAATGCATTTGTTTGGGCATCATCGAGAGGTTATTGGAATGAGCGCAAAGAGATAAGTCAAAAGGCAAACATAAATTAATAAACAAGTTGATGTTCTTCAATAATGCCAACCAAAGGGAATGTGTTTTGGCGATAAGAACCTAAAACTACGCTAAAAAGATGCTGTAGGAAGCGATGTCATCTAGACATGTTAGTGGACGGTATGCACGCCATTTCATTTATCCAGTGTTCTTTCTACCAATGCCACCCACTGTGAAATTTCAGGACATGACGTTATCGCATACTGTCGTGATTGATTGGATGATAGGCTATCGACACAAAGAGTTGGCCAACTTGCTTCACGTGCGCATTCGACTTAAACCCTCGAGACTTGACATTTTGATTTTTCACTTAACCCTGCTAGACTGCTCTCCACTATTTTACCCAAAGGCCGAGGATGATGATGATCGCTATTATGAGTGATGTTACAGTGAAGGCAGATGAGACTCGGGATGAATTTTTCAAATATTTAGATGTTTTGGTATTTTGAAATACTGAGGTTGTTTTGCTATTTTTGAGATTTTTCAAATGTTTTGATTTACGATTTTCAAATGTTTTGGGGTTTTCTAAGATTTTATGAATGTTTTTGGATTTTGGTGTCTCGGGGGCTGATCAAATATTAGTCTTGCCTATGTTTAAGCTCAGAGACAACATAGTTCGTATAACCATGTTTTTGACATTTTCCTGACTTTTTAACCTATTTTTGGATTTTGATATGTGTGATGATATCAGTGCTCTATTTTGGGATTTTGTTGAAAACCAAGCTAGGGTTGATTGATTAGATTGATGGATTGATGATGATAACATTGTTGAGGATACACAACAATGCAAGGATAGTGTTTAGCAACACAAGGATTAGGATGGTATCCCAAGTAATGATGGATTGATTGATCAAGATTTTGAAGCTTGATTTGGAACAAAATCTATTTGAATAATTTGATGTGACATTGGAGTGCAAATTAGATGCGAGTGATATTGATTGTTTGGGTTGATGTTCAATGAAAGATGAAGCTTGATAAAGAACAATTTCTTGTCAAAATATGCCATGGGCTAGTGATTTGGACTTTGGATCACAAATGATTTGACCAATTTTATTTTACATTTTCCAATTTTCAAATCACCACATAAGTTGGAAGATATAGATCAAGATTTATTCCTAAAGCGAGATCTAAATATCTGCCCCCAGTGTCTAGCAATGTATGGAATGTTATGGATAGATGCATGGATGTATGGATGGATGGATATGGTAAGCACACAAAGGATTCCAAGGATTATCTTGTGATAAGATAAGGTGTTTAGATAAAGAATGCTCATTGGATAATGCTTCATAGCTCAGATAACACTGGGTAGGATAGGATTAATGAAAACGACCCATGTCAAGATGTTTACCATAAGCAAGTGTAAAGTATGCCCCAAACTTTCATCAAGATCAAGATAACTTGGATGATGGATGCAAATAGATGAAAATGGATTGGATAAATGGTTTGTGGATGAATGCATTTATTATGGCTGAGATGGATGGAATGCTAGATTTATTATGGA
>VDFB02122377.1:0-13475 GCA_007258455.2 Sequoia sempervirens | reverse complement strand
GCACAAATTCCAAAGGCCGTACTTCATTAATTGCTGCTGTCAGGCCGTACCAGCAAGGCCGTACTTTTATTCTTCTGGAGCAACGCCTCATTTCATCAGCTTCTGGTGTTTGAATGTTGGGCGCCCTGGTCAACTGACGGTTGTGCATCGATTTCTGAGCCTGGAGATTCTTTATTCATGTGGCCGTACCTTCCTCATATTGCTGCAGCCACCACTTGAAGAAATCAGGTTTTTCTTATTAAAATAATTTGTATTTCCTTCATATTCAGTATCTGGCTATTGTAAATCGTCTGGAAGTGAAATATTATGAAGCGCCTAAGTTCTCTGAGCAAGATCTGAGTAATTTCATGTGTTTAGAATTTATTTAGATTTTTCTAGCATTTTCTCAGTAAAATCGCAATTTCCATTATTTGCCTGAAAACCTCAAAAATTACAAAAAAACGAAAACTTGCAAAACAAACAAAAAATCCATCAGGGTTTCATTTTTGAGAACCACCAGGGTTCTGACAGTGGTATCAGAGCACAGATCTCCTGCCATCCTGTGCTTTTTCAGTGATTATTCAGAATACAGTGCATTTCTGGGTTGCCTTTTATGAACCAAGACATTATTCAGTATACCAGAGGTGTAGGGACAGGCAAAGACGAAGACTGGACAGGTCCTCCGATTCCAGAAGGTCAGACAGTATCAGGAGTGCTTGGTTTTCACAGATCCAGTTCAGACAGTAGTGAAAACAGTGTTGCAACCCTAATGGCGGATCGTGAGACTTCCTCAGAGACTCGCAGGGATCCAGGGAAGGCACATGCAGAGGGTGACATTACCGATGAGGAGTTTAGACGGAGACACGACAACATGATGGATATGATGTCGCAGTTGATGGGTACTATTAGGCAGTGTACGCCCACACAGCCTCATTTCATACAGATTGGACAGACGAGCGGGACCACTCCAGTGGATCAGCCATTGGCATCAGCTCCTAGGCAGCCGTTACCGATCTATCAGGAGCGTAGGCCAGGCCAGCCTACTTTCTTACCCAGAGATACTCCACCACAGACTCCAGGGGCAGAGCATCAGGTGCATCATCAGGACTTCCAGCCACAGAATGGCATGTCGGTGGCAGACTTGACGAGATTTCATGGCGAGTACATGTCTTTAGCGCCTGAGATCCGGCAGGCACTTACATTTCACGAGTTTATAGATGTCTATAAACCCAGAGGAGGAGGTAGATTTGATCGTAGACCCCCACAGCATCAGCAGCAGCAGCCACAGGTGAATAGGGATTTACAATATGCTGTGAGCAAGATTACACTGCCATATTTTGATGGGTCAGAGAAGACATCAGCTAGGTCATGGGTCCAGAAATTGGACAACTATCTGTCACTTAGACCTATGCAGGAGGATGAGGCAATTAAATTTGCCACTTTACATCTGGACGGAGTCGCGCATGATTGGTGGCACCATGGCATGTACACATTAGGCCATCATGCTGTTAATACCTATCAGGAGTTCACGAGCAGATTGATAGAAAGATTTGATAGGAAGGATCCAGAGTTGTACTTCAGAGAGTTGGCTCAGCTCAGACAGACTGGCAGTCTGGAAGCATACATTGGCGAGTTTCAGAGAGTGGCAGTCATGGTGACTGGCATTTCAGAGAGGAGACTCATTATATTATTTGTTGAGGGTTTGACAGAACCCATGAGAGGTTGGGTCAAGGCTTTTGACCCTCCCACACTTCAGGAGGCCATGCGGAAGGCACGCAGCATGGAACTTGCCGCACCTCGCAGCAAGTTCAATTCAGGGTCCACTCCATACACGAGACCCAACAGGCCTTTTGATAGAAACAATGACAGAAATAGACCCTTTGACAGGAGGAAGGATCAACAGGATCCTAAGAGACAGAATGCACCCCCGTTTGACAGAGAGACTTTGAACGAATTACGTAAGAAGAAGTTGTGTTTTTGGTGCAAGGCACCCTATGATGAAAAGCACATATGCCCACTTCGTCCGAAAGTCAAAAATAATCAAATGGAGTGGTATTATGAGGGCGAAGAGCAACCTGATCTGTCAGACCAGCAAGCTGATTCCGAGCCTTCAGATGATGAGAAGTCCGAAAATGAGAATGAACATGAAGGTGGAAGGAAGCTACAGGAAGCCCATCTGACTAGCCTTCAGAGAGATGGTTCATTTCGACTCCGTGGGCTCTTAGCAGGTCAGAAGGTGATTACTTTGTTGGATACGGGTGCGACACATAATTTTATTGATGCACGTCTAGTGGAGAGACGTGGTATCCAGACAGAGGCTTTCGAGGGTATCCGAGTCAAGGTAGCTGATGGATACACGCTCAGGTGCGACAGGAAGATTACTGATCTGCCGATGAGATTGAACAACTATGAATTCAAGACTGAATTCTATGTTGTTAATATGGGTGATACAGATGTGGTACTAGGGATGGCATGGTTACGATTTGGGTGGAGTTCCACGCCTAACCCTGCCGGATATGGAGATGAAATTCAAGGTCGACGGAAGGCCGCCACATGTCAAGGCAATTCTATTTGAATCTTAGGATGGTTTCATTCAGACGGATGGAGAGGCTCATTCGTCATGATATGGTTGACTGGTCGGCTGAGTGCATGTTGATGCCAGCCCAGCAGGAGCCGCAGAAGGGTGAGTACCACCCTGACATACAGATTCTGAGGACTAAACACTCCAAAGTGTTTAGTGATATTCCACCTGGTAGGCCTCCAGATAGAGGTACAGAGCACATTATTGAGTTGGAGGAGGGCGCAAAGCCCGTTATGATTACTCCCTACCGCCATCCGAAACGACTCAAAGATGAAATAGAAAAGACCATTAATGAGTTGTTGGCTATGGGTCATATCAGACCTAGCAAATCCCCTTTTGCTTCATCGGTTGTATTGGTGAAGAAGAAGGATGGATCCCTTCGGATGTGCATCGATTACAGGCAGCTCAACAAAAGAACCATCAAGAATAGGTACCCCATTCCGCGCATTGATGAGCTGATAGATGAGTTGCATGGTGCAGTCTTCTTTACGAAGATTGATTTGAGATCAGGGTACCATCAGATACAGATGAGGGAGCAGGACATTGAGAAAACCGCCTTCCGGTGTCATTGCGGTCACTTCGAGTTCTTGGTTATGCCCTTCGGGTTAACCAATGCACCTGCCACCTTTCAGGCAACTATGAACAGGGTTTTCAGTGCTCAGTTGAGGAGATTTGTGTTAGTCTTCTTCGACGACATTTTGGTTTATGGCAGGTCATGGGAGGAGCATCTGGCTCATTTGGACACAGTCTTGGGTATCTTAGCAGATGAGTCTTTCTATGCTAAGGAATCCAAGTGCGAGCTTGGCATGGAGGAGTTGTTATATCTAGGGCACATAATCAGTGCCAAGGGAGTGAGTATGGACCCTGAAAAGGTCCGAGCTATTGTTGACTGGCCGGTACCTGAGAACCTTACGCAGCTTAGAGGTTTCATTGGGCTGTGTGCATTCTACAGGAGATTTGTTAGCTGTTCATTGCCACCGCACCCTTTACGTACTTCTGAATAAGAAGGGCTTTTCGCTATCAACACAAAGCAGGAGTGCTTTGATTGTGTTTATATGATCATGACTTCATGTCCTAAGTATAGTACGCCCTCGGGACTTTCTCAAGTCATTTGATTTATTCTCAGGATGTCAGAGAGGGCATTGGTGAGCCGGGCTTTGATGCAGAGGCCATCCCATTGCATTTGAGAGCAGGAAACTCAGGGGTCCTGAGAGATTTTAAAGTATATATGACAAGGAGATGTTAGCCATTATGCATGCATTGGCTAAGTTTAGGCAGTACCTGGTAGGCAGCAAATTCAGTGTTCGTACAGATCATAACAGCCTAAAACATTTCCTTGGACAGCGAGACTTGAACGAGAGGCAGCAGAAAGGGGTCAGTAAACTGCAGTCATATGACTTCGACATTACTTTCATTAAGGGGAAGCAGAATATAGTAGCTGACGCCTTGTCTCGTGAGACCCTACCGGAACGCCCCAGCCATTGAGTATTCTGGCGCACGATCATTGCAGAAAGTATGCTAAGAACCCATGGGTTTAGCACGCGGACAGACGCAGAGCAGACGCATTGTGTATACAGTTGTAGATGACTTGAGCATTTACAAGGGGCGGATTCTTTTGGTTCCTGACTCTGAGTTACGGACTACAGTTTTGAGAGCCTTTCACGACCTTCCTATGGCGGGCCATCCTGGATACTACAAGACTTACAAAATGGTTCGGGAACGGTTTACTTGGAAAGGGCTGAAAACTGATGTTTTGCAGTATGTCCGTGAGTGTTCTGTGTGCCAATAGAACAAGCAGGAGCACACCTATCCTGCTGGATTACTCCAGCCACTTCCGATACCTGACAGTGAGTGGGAGTGTTTATCTATGGACTTTATCACGGGTTTGCCGAAAGCCCAGGGTAAAGATTGCATTTATGTAGTGGTCGATCGGTTGACTAAGTACGCCCACTTTTTCCCGATTACGACTACTTTCACAGCGTCGCAGACTGCAGAGTTGTTCTTCAGAGAGGTTTTCCGATTGCATGGATTGCCCCGGACGATAGTCAGCGATAGAGACAGCCGGTTTATGAGCAACTTTTGGCAGGAGTTGTTCCGACTTTGTGGGACCGAGTTGACACCGAGTACCAGCTACCATCCACAGACCGATGGACAGACAGAGATTGTCAATAAGTGGGTGGAAGGTTATTTGCGCAATTATATAGCTGGTCAGCAGAGAGCTTGGGTGAGGTGGATTTACTTGTGCGAGTATTGTTATAACTCGACTCACCAAATGACGATACAGATGACCCCCTTCATGGCATTGTATCGGCATGAGGCTTCCAATCTTCCTCGGGACACGGATTTTGAGCGAGCAGCAGAAAGTGCCGAAAGTGCGTGATATGATGCAAGAGTCGCTAGACATTCTGAGGTCTCTCCGGTGACAATATCCGCCATAATGTAATCAAGATAAGCATGTCGATCGTAAGAGGGTTGAGCCGCCAGCTTTGAGGTGGGTGATATGGTGTACCTCATGCTGCGTACCGAATCGTCAGTCTACTCTGCGGAAGAGTGGGGCTGAGAAACTTAAACCTCGCTACTATGGTCCATTTCGTGTTGTCAGACGAGTGGGCGAGGTTGCTTATGAGTTGGACTTGCCAGCTGATAGCAAGGTCCATAATGTATTTCACGCTTCTCGCCTGAAGAAGGCATTGGGTCAGCATGTTGTTCCCTCTCCAGTTTTGCCACCCCTTGATGATGAAGGGAAACTGATACTAGTACCTGAGGCCATCCTTGATATGAGAGAGAGACACCTTCGGAGGCGTGTGATCAGGGAATATCTAGTCAAGTGGAGAGATTTGCCAGTTGAGGATGCTACATGGGAGTCAGAGGAGATTTTACAGCATCCAGAGTTGAGATTGCTTGAGGACAAGCAATTTCAGGGAGGGCGGACTGTCATGTCCCCATCCTAGTCAGCACAGCTGGTGACGAGGTTAGCCTATCATTTGATCCTCGTAGGCTGACCGGAGTGTTCAGAGGATCCTTTTTGGCAGTTGCTCAGTGTTGGTTAGCTCCAGTTTGCAATGTGTCAGGTTTGGGCCTTCGCAGAATCTTCCAGAGAGTCTTTTCAGAGAACTTTCTATTTTTAGAAAGTTAGGTCAGGCGGAAGCTGCTATTTCGGGCAGGGCACCTGGTGCACTTTATCAGCTCAGATTCGACCCAGTTCAGCAGATGGTTGATTTGACGGAGAAATAAGGAGTAATTAATGGATTATTAAATATTTAATAATTTGACTTTATTATAAAGTCACTTTATTGAAATATTAAAGTATTTAATTAATTGGCTCAATTATAAAGTATTTAATTATACTTTATAATATATTATTATAATGTGACTTAATGAGTATTTAATGCTCATTAAAAGTGGACGCCAATTATTTAATCATTTCTCCTAAGTTCAAAAGTGAAAATTAAATCATTTATTTAAATGATTATTTTAATGAAGAATTAGGTCGAACTTTTCAAGAGAGAATATATTACTCTTCACAGGCAAAATCGAACTATCTTGTTTATTATTCAATTTTGTCTTCTGAGCATCTGAGCTTTGGAGTTTGCAAACCCTAGGGTTTCTGGCAAACATCGTTTCTGGAGAACGTAACCTCTTCAGAGATCAGGCATACTGAGGCTGTGAGATACCAGCTGAAGATTGCACTTGGTGATTTCATCCAGAAGTCACAGATTGAGCTTAATCTTTTAGTCAGACAGAGATTCATCAGCATTCAGCAGAGATTGTCATCTAGCAGTCAAGGCGCACTTTTCAGAGATCATTCATTAGAGACTGGGGCACAAATTCCAAAGGCCGTACTTCATTAATTGCTGCTGTCAGGCCGTACCAGCAGGGCCGTACTTTTATTCTTCTGGAGCCACGCCTCATTTCATCAGTTTCTGGTGTTTGAATGTTGGGCGCCCTGGTCAACTGAGGGTTGTGCATCGATTTCTGAGCCTGGAGATTCTTTATTCATGTGGCCGTACCTTCCTCATATTGCTGCAGCCGCCACTTGAAGAAATCAGGTTTTTCTTATTAAAATAATTTGTATTTCCTTCATATTCAGTATCTGGCTATTGTAAATTGTCTGGAAGTGAAATATTATGAAGCGCCTAAGTTCTCTGAGCAAGATCTGAGTAATTTCATGTGTTTAGAATTTATTTAGATTTTTCTAGCATTTTCTCAGTAAAATCGCAATTTCCATTATTTGCCTGAAAACCTCAAAAATTACAAAAAAAACGAAAAACTTGCAAAACAAACAAAAATCCATCAGGGTTTCTTTTGAGAACCACCAGGGTTCCATAATTATTCCCGTTGAACTTCTGGCTGCTTTCGAGCATTATGTTTGTGAGAGATGCCATCACGTACCTTGCGGTCAAACAGGTGAAGGCAAGATAATGCAAAGAAAACAGAAATACAGAAACCCGAAAACGGATTTTGAGGTATTACTGAAAACCCAGAAAAGATAAATAAAAACCCAGAAGGATGGAAGAATACCCAGAAAATTTTAACAACACAAATTTCAAGGCACAGAAAACGAGGTACCCAAAAAAATCTAGTGACAACCCAGTTGAGATCTCGCAAAACCCAAAAGGAATCTGCAATCAGAAAAAAATGTCGACTTCAAACTGAGGCACAAATTTCGAGGCACAGAAAACGAGGTACCCAGAAAATTTGAAGACCGACCCAATTGAGATCTCGAAAAACCCAAAAGGAATCTGCAAACGAAAAAAATTTCCGCCTTCAAACAGAGGGTCAAAACCCTAGACGAACTTGCAGAAACCCTAGGCCGCCATTGAAGACCAGAAAAATTGCAGAAAACAGCTCGAATCTGCACGAAAATTTGGCAAAAGAGATGCCAAACCCTAGGCGACTAAGTTGCAGGAAGGGGCGACCACAATTTTGCTAAAAAAAACCACCCAAAATCAGGCAAAAACGCGAAAAAACGCGATTTTTAGATCTGAAATCCCATAAAAATGCAGATTTTTTCCGCCCAGAAATGCATGCAAACAGAGATAAAAGCGCCCAAAAAGTCAAAAACTCTCAATGAAACGTGTTTTCAAAATCGCGCAATCGAAAAGACCAAATCGCTTGCAAAAGGGACGATTTTTCTGAGGGAAACAAAACACGATTTTTGGCAGAAAGAAAACACGAATTTTTAGGGTTTTTTTCTTACAGCTCTGATACCATGTAAATGGTTAAAAAGTCTTACATTAACATAAAAGAGGTTACAATATATAGAAGTGCATGAAGCACTGTAGATATTAATGATATCTACCTAACTAACCTACTTGATACTGTAGAAACAGTATATTAGACTAAACATAACTTTACATTGACCATTAAATAAAAAGAAAATAATATATTCTAACATAGCTGAGAACAAAAAGATAGGATTTAGTTTACTTTTCTTTTCCACACATTTCAGCAATACAAGGGAGCTTCCCCTCCTAATTTGAAGAGCACTTCATTACGCAGTGTGCATAGCTATCCATACCAATTTGCACTCCAGAGGTGTTAATTGTTACGCCAACAAACAGATTATATGATAGCTTGTTAATGACAAGTTACAAGTTGTTATTCATGACAAAATGGAGACTATTTTGAGGAACATTAATATTATAACCATAGATGGCAAACTTGTCGGAAGCTCGCCAAGTTTTCGAGTATTCGCTGAGTAAAGGCAGCGATGAGTTTTTGGACCACTTACTCACCAAAAAGATTTGTTGCTTTTCTAGCGAGTACTCACCAGAAAAGTGGCAAGTCTGTGTCGAGTACTCGGCCACATAGGTAAAAAAGGGGGGCCGAGTCAAAAATATACCCAAAAAAGCCCAAACAACTTTCATTTTGTCCTCTGCAAGCAAAAACACCCCTCCAACCCCCTTTCCAATTGATTTCCAGCACGTTTGCATCAAAGAGAGAAGATTCAAAGGGATTGTTTACAAATTTGGAAGGAAAAAATTTGAAGCATAAGTCATTTTTTGTTTTTTGCTTTTTTAAAACATTTTATTTCATTTTGGTTGTGAATTCCAACTTCTAGGTTTAAAAAGAATTATTATATGCTAAAACTAGGTTGTATTTTTGCATTTAAATTGCAAAAAATTGGATTCATCACAATTTTTTCATGATTTTTCTGATTTTTTTTGCTATTTTCACTATTTTTTGCATACAAAACTTTTTTTTTTATTTTAACCCTTTTTTGGAAAAAATTGTTTATAGTCTTTACATTATATTAAATTTTTATTGATTTAAATTATTTTATATTTATTTACACTAATTTTACACTGATTTTAGTGATTTATGTAAAATTGAGGTTTTATTGTATTAAAAAATTAATATTTTGTACTTTCACTTTGTATGTGTAGGTTGAATGCATCATATAATGGCAAATTGAGAAGGTTTTGGATCAGGTTCAGCTTCAAGCTCCACACAATCGATGCCACCGTCCATTATAGGCACTTGTCCTACTAGAGCTAGAGACCCTGCTTGGAAATATGCATATCAAGGACTAGTACCTAGGTCAATTATTTGCATTAAATACACAAATTTAGATCATGGAGGCATAAATCGCCTCAAATACCATCTTGCAGGCATTACTCATCATGATGTTGGGCTTTGTGCACACACCACTGAAGAGATAAAAAATAGAGATGAATGCCTTGCTTGCAGCTGCAGAAGAGAAAAAATTGCTAAAGGAGAGGACAAGGACAGCCATAGCTGGTGGTCATGGGACTCATGTCCAACCAAAATTAGATCAGGATACATGTCAAGGCATAGTGGGCTCTCTTCGTGGTCCTCGCATCCAAAGCACATCCACTGCCAACCACTTCATCTACTTCTACTAGAGTGTCAGCAACAACACCTACATCTTCACGCACGCCACATAGTTTTCTTGTGCCTAGAAACACACCTGGAGCACAACCATCATTAGAAGCTATAGGGTAGAACAAGGAGGTGCATGAACATGCAAATATGGCATGTGCAGATTTTTGGTACTTCAACAACATTCCTTTCAATGTGGCAAGTAGCCCTTATTGGGAGAATTTGGTAACTACATTGACAATTGCGGGAAAAGGCTACAAGGTGTAATGTCCCCTTCTCGAGCATGATCTTCTCTGATGACCGTTGGCCTATTCTGGAGACCCGTAGGCTACTGGGACGGTTTGATTAGGGTTTCTTGTGTGGGGGTTGCGGTTGCTCGTGAATTGGTGTTCGAACTGCAGATTCCTTCTGGGTTTTTTGTGGGCTTCGCAATGATATGTTTCTCTGGGCATTCTGAGCACTTTCTGGAATTTACTATTTTTAGTCAATTCTATTTCTGGCAGTGGTCCTTTGGTCTCGGCACAGTTGACTTTCCTCTTCAGTCGACTCAATTGGTTTATTCAGATTTTGGCTTCGGGATGCAGTTTCGGAGAGATAAGTTCATTTCACTTAAATAACATTATTTTTTAATGTTATATTACCCCTTGGCCTAGTCTATTGACTTAATGTTGTTTTAAAAAGTGGTCTTTTAAGGGTGGCGCCATGATTGAGATTATTTTATAATTATTAAGGTTGAATTAAAGCCTTAAGTTGGATGCCATTATTAAAGTGATGAATTTAATTAAAAGAAGTCAAATTGAAGCTTTGAAGAAAGGGACGCCATCTTTTGGAGGATTAGGGTTTGACTCTGAAAAGAAGGTTAGGGTTTCGAGAAGGTCAACGGCAAATTATAAAAGGAAGCCTTTGGGTCTCTTTTCATCATCTTTGGTCTATAGTATTGTTATGCTGCCGGTTTGGCTCTGGAATTACTTCGAGGAATGAAGGCCTCCTAGCTCGGGCATTGCTTCTTGCTTGCAACACAGCAACTAGTGGTGATTTAGTATAGTTTGTGAGTTCATTGAGATTTGTACATTGTAATCAGCATTGTGTCTAATTAGTTTCTGATTTTTGCATATTAAAGGTTTCCAGATATTGCATTTTAGCTACAGCAGATTGAGTTTTAATTCATAAATCAAAAAATATCAAAAAGATTGTTCTAGGTATTGCTTCATTCTTTCTGTCTTGGCTAGGCGCCCCTTTGTCCTAAGTTATAGAATTTTTAGAAGAGTCTTCAATTTTTAAATGCAAAGTCGCCCTCTTGCTGGGCTGTACTGTTTCAGATCTGCCTTGTTTTCCGTGCATAAATTAAATGGAGGGTTTTGATCAGCTTTCGGTGTTCTAATTGGATCGCCATCATACTAGGATCATTAGGCATTTCGTCTCATGAGATTTGATGAAGTTTTGAGCAAGTTGTGAGTGGATTTGTGGAGTACAGGGCTGCTGTTCGTGCACAAGGAAATCTGGACTGTCAAAAACCAAAATTTGAGGTTGGTCTGTGTTGGCGTAACAACACACACCTTTGGAGTAGAAGTTGTTATGAACAGCCTGTGTACACTACGCAATGAGTGCTCTTCAAATTAGGAGGGGAAGCTCCCTCGTTGTGCTTTGACAAAAATACTTGCAAAGGAAAATAAGCTAAACTATGTCCTGTCTTTTTGTTTCAGTCAGAGGCACAAGGCTTTCTTGAAAGAACCTATACGTTGCAGCTGAGTTTCTCTCTGGTGCAGATCTACTAACTACAACTTAAATTTAATCTATCCAATCTCCTCGGAAAACAGTAGCAAGAGCGAAACGGAGTGGGTTTGACTAACTGACGATAAACGGGTTTAGATTCTCTACTTGAGGGCAAGGTGGCACAACTATCATCTCAATCTAAACCAGCTTATTGAGCACAAAACAGATTTAAGAACTTTACCAAGACAATCTCACGAAACCCTATGTGGCATAACACTTGATCAAAGTAGTAAAGTCTTCACAAAACAGCCTTTATCATCACAATCTCACGAAACCCTATGTGGCATAACCTTTGATTATATTGATAAAGATTCACAAAACAGATTTATCACTGTAATGTCTCGAAACCCTATGTGGCATAACGATTGATCACAATGGTAAATAGACACAAAACAGATTTATCACCTCAATCTCTTGAAACCCTATGTGGCATAACAATTGATCTCAATGATAAAGATGTTCAAACAGATTTATCTAAACTAAGGAAAGAATCCACCATTACAATCTCTTGAAACCCTATGTGGCATAACAATAAATCGTAATAGTGAAGACACATGAACAAATACCAAAAGAGCAATATTGAGGGCAAGGTAGGCGCAGCATATATTTCTCTCTCAAGCAAAAGTTATTTACAAATGAGCAAAAGCTCTTATTTATATACATCAAGGTGTAGGAAACCCTAAAATCACCTTGAGTCATCTATAGTTCTTGCAATGCATGCAAGATTGCAATGCATGCAAGTCATGCGCCAAACCCTAATTAAGTAAACTATACAGTCAACTGGGAAACTACACTCAGTTTAACTGAAACATCTAATCTAAAAATGGACAATTGTGCGAGCATGCACATCCTTATTGAAAGTGCAGTTAACTGGAAGATCACTATCAAGCACCAAAACCTTAAATAAAACCTGCGTAGTAAAGCCGATCCTTTAATAGATATGGCTGTGATGACAACAGCCGAAGTTAACTTGAAAGGGTAAATAACAAGTTCAACTCGTGGTGTAATGTCTATCCCAGAGTATGGAATCAAGCTTACCGGTCGCGGATTCGGTAACCAATCCTCAACGATTGTTAATCAGACGAAGATTCCAATGTCGCTAACTTCAGCAATCTTTGCACACTCCAACCAGCAACTCACCGACCGGGTAACTTTGGCCGTTCAAGTAACCCAAGGGGACGGCTGCTTATCTCTTCGTGGCTTGATACAACGTCTCGCCTTTCTCTCGATGAAGTCGCGAATTAAGACCGATTTACCCTAATTCAATCTCGTAAATTGCATTCCTCAAAACTTGTCGCCGGGATCGCGAACACGGCTATATTCTCGACAATTTTTCTCGAAACTAAAATACACTCGCTAAGGCTAAAATAGCTTTTCAAAGAGTTATTTTCGCTTAAAATCTAAGATAAGGGTTTTCCTTTGTCCGTAAGAAGATTCTAAGACAACCCGTACGTCGACGGCGGTAAAATTTTGACTTCTACTGACTCAAGGAATTTTCGCTGAGAAATTAGAGCCTCGAACTGACTCGGAGTAAATTTTCCGAAATTCTAGCACATGTTTTCTCGAGGAAGCTTTCTCCGAATCAACCTTATGATTTGTTTTGGCTAAAAGTCACCACCTCTTCAAACATAAAGAATTTAAGAAGAGAAATAGAAGAATGGCATAAGAAAGAAGTTTTTAGTACCGGCTTCCGCTAAAATTGCCATCTTGTCCTAAGTTCACCGAGCACCTCGACTTGTACCTGCAAATAAAATGTTTTGATGTCTTCGCCAATGATTGTTGATGAAGAATTTGCCTTTGGTTTGCTAAAATTCGCCTTTTGGTTGAAGAAAAACGAATTTTGACTTTGAAGATATGAATTGCCTTGAAAAATACGAATTTCACTTAAGATTGAGATTGCTCTTAATGAAATACGAATTTCCTTTGAAAGCTTGTGAATAACAATGAAGATTGCGCCATGTTAAATAAGAAGAAATTCGCACCACTTAGCAACTGCAAGAATTCCAAACCCTAACAAGAATAGAAATCCTCTTATTGGTTGCCTTTCAGTTGCACTGCCACTCACTGGAAGTTCAAATTTGAAAATAATAATAAAATATTTATTATCATGCAAGGGCGCCAAAAATAGAAAATCGCCATTTATAAACAGGTATATTTTGAACTTCAGTTGACAACCCAGGTGAAGCTCTGAGATTCATCGTCATGCTTCAACGATTCCGAAAAGTCATCTCTTGAACACATAGGCGTCCATTTGCTCAAGATACTTCATTTTTTTTACTAACTCCCTATTTTATAG
>VDFB02122376.1:0-19668 GCA_007258455.2 Sequoia sempervirens | reverse complement strand
CCTTGAATGCATAGTTATCAAAGTTGTCAAGAAACTTTTTCATTGTATAAAAAGGATTTGATATATCATAGAAAGATCCTTTATAAGTAGGACTCTCTTTTTTCCTACTTTCTTTTATTTTCCCAATTAAGATCCAATTTCTCTCCTTGACATGTTCATCTATCAAAGAATGTCTGATCACATCATCTAAAGAGTTGAACTTATGATATTATGGTGACCTTTTGGCCTCCAATTTGATTTTGTCAATGTGGCATTCTAGGTCACAATTTCTTGCAATGTCAACCTTCAAATTCTATATGTTTACAAAAGAGAGGGTAAAACCTCTAGGACCTCCCTAGATATGATGTTGAAGTTAGATAAGTGCATTCTAGTAAGAATATGAGACCCCCTTTTTATTAATATAAGATGAAATTTATTAGATTCATTCAATTACCTCATGATATCCATGAAATCAATTACATTAGATACATATGAAGGTCACACAATATACTAAAAAGGGGGGTGACTCAGTAGATCAAAATAATTCTAGAAACCTTTATGACTACTTTATAGATTTTCAACATGAAGAGAATTGAACCATACAAGCTAGTAATTAAAGCACAACACAAGATAACACATAACACCAGATTTATGTGGAAACCCAAGATGGGAAAAACCAAAGTGATAAATTCTCACAAGTGAGAGAATAATAAGTGAATTTTACAATGTGATGTAGGAACAAACCTACGAAAGACACCAATCCCTAAAAGAATATGTAAGAACCAACCTACTGGAGACACCAATCCCCAAATGAATATTTATGCACCAACCTCCTAGAGACACCAATCTCCAACAGAAGAGAGACACCAATCCCTAGCCTAGACAATACAATAGGTAGAACAAAAATCCTATCAGAATATAAAAAATAACAATGGATCTGAAATTTAACTTTGATATGCACTAGAGACACAACAAACACACTCACACTGAGAATGACCTTTTGATATTGGTGCTTCCTCTTTTCTTCACACTATTGTCACATACCTTCCATTCATTACACTTGCATATAACACAATTGTACATTCCACTCTTGCAACACTCACTCATGCATATAATGCATCTAAACATTTGAAATATATACATGACATTATATTAACTTTTCTATGTTGGTTAGGGATTCAAACAAACCTGGACAACATAGGGTGGACATAAATTCAAATTACATGAAATGTGTAATAATAATAATGGTCAAAAATTTCCACCAAAAGAACCTGACACCTTGCACCACCACAAGACCCTTAAATAGGTCTTATCCTCACTCTAAATGCATGATTTGAATTCTAAACTCTAGTAACTGTTGATCATCAAAGATTGCACATCTTCGACAGCCTTATGGGAAATTCAGTTAGCAGGGGACCAATTTTCCCCTCATTGAATACCTCCAAGATTTTTACAGAAAGTTGACTCTTCTCTGAGTTTGGAGAAAAAGGTAGAAGGAAATGTAAATATAAAACACGAAAATGGTGATGCGCCAAAGGTTTTACAAAATTTTAAACTCAATTTTTCTCGTACAAATGATATATAATAGACACAGAATGCCACAACCCTTCATTGTTGGGAAGAGAACAAGCAACAAAGGCTAAATACAAGCACAATGTAGTCTTTAAAATCTCCCACAGGAAGTGCTCATTATGGTCTGATCAAGCATAAAAGTTCCAAAAGTTAACTAAAAAATATTCACAATTTGCAAAAACTCTTCCTCCTTTTATGACATAATATGAAAAAATAGCAACCCTTAAAGAAAATGGAGAAGTTTAATAGACATAATCCAGTTTCCATGAGTTATCATTATGCCATATAAGATTACAACATGGAAATCAACTACTCAAACTATTTGAATCAAGCTTAACACAGTGTTTTATTCTGAACGAGACCATAAAGAAGGAACTTGATAAGGGCCATAACATGCATAGTTTCAAAATTTATTCCAAACAACTCACGCTTTAAATATTAAATGAACTTTTAAAAAATGGTTGGATGCCAATCTAATAATAGTTTGAGTTAAAAAAATATAACATGCCAATGAAAAGCAACTTGTTCTGCCAACTTTAAACTTATGAAAATACTTCTATAACTAAGGAAAACATAAAAGAACTTCCTTAAATTCAAAAGGAAACTTCCAAGGAACCCCTTCTTTCTGTTTATTGCTAAAAAGAGGAGAAACACTACCAACGTCCCAAAAGTAAATACTACCAAATGTACATCTGATAACTCATGATTTGATCCTAGATCTTTGGTTAGGTCATGACAATATTTCCTCATTAATTCTCAACTGCCTCATTTATGTCATTTAGATATTTAGCAAAGATTGCTATCTGAAAACAATCAAATCTGAGAAAATAGCCTGGCAAAATCTGGTTGACCAATAACATAAATTGACGTCGCCGACTCCAAGGTTTCAAGTTGAAAATAAGGAAAACCTAGCATACTCTGACAAACTCCAAAAGAGATTGCTCCTTTAAAGCGTAACCTGCCCAAAGTGAAGAGATGATGTGTTGAGTGCGCGAGGAATCTTAGATTTATGAAAATAGCTTTAGAGGAAATCCCCATTGAGTTGACATGTTCCCCAACTTTCTCTCGAAAGGAAGACGATAAAAAATAACCGTGCAACCACCATGTGGCAATTTGCACACCTTTTGAAAAAACTTTTTCTTTAAGCACACACACATCCTAAAGCCAAAAACATATAAAAGTCAAATATCAAAAGAAGATTAAGGAAAAATTGCTTCACATTTCTAGTGACTCACAAGGTGCCTCCACTTGCGGAGGCACGAACCTAGACCTTTGAAAATTCCTAGAGTTAGAGGAAAGTAGAATGTTGCACCTTCCAGTCCAAATCAGTGGGCCAGATGAGAGTGCGAAAGACTATGTACACTTGATCTAGTTGAGAGACTTCCTTAAAAGAAATGGCTCCCCATCTAGCTAAAATTGCCCCAAGGTGGTAATAGAGGTGGGAAATGGGAAAGATATCATGATTGATTTCACCAATGGTGGGCATCAGGCTTAAACCTAGGAGTTCTATAGAAGTCCAAACCTTCTATCTGATTGCCTCTATGAACAACACTGATAATCTGTCACTGAGACTCTACCATTGTCCAGGTCCCACACTCCCAAGCATCCCTTAAGAATTGTAGGGATGGCCTAAGAATGGAAACCACAACTATGATCCATTCCCAATGTGTAGATATCAAACTCTTTAATATCAGGAGGGTCCCAAACCCTTGTGTAGTAGTTAACTCCTAGTGGAACTAAGCCTCTCTTTCTCTTATTTTTTCCTCCATCTGATTCTTCTCTTAGCATATGTTTTTCAGTTCAGAGCTCAACCTTTCGACCTCTTGGTCATGAGCCTGCAAAGTAGACACGGTCTCCTATTTCTCTTGTCTCGACCTTTTTGCAAATAGTCAGAAGCTTGAGATCGGACACTGTCCAGCTCTCTCTATATGTTTTCTTGAGTACATTAGTACTTTGCATTTGTCTGGTACTCACTAGAAAGCTCAACTCTTAGATTTTCAATTTCAGCATATTGTTGAACCTGTTCAACTTGGGCTTCTTCGAGCAACTTGGTTGCTTCTCCTTGCTGATTTTGTATTTGTCTTATGCGGGCCATCTCAAAATCTCTGGCCTTGATCTCTATTTGCAACCTACTCACTGTTTCCCTTACATTTATCAACTCTACCTCACGCTTCTTCAATTTCATGTCTAGCCTCTCGTAATCCACATATACCACCTTGTAGGTGGCCTTAGCTAGGACCACTTTGTCGTGCAAGAAAGTTTTTTGTTAAATCCAGACCCATTGCTCTAATTTCATAATCTTCCATTTGCATTTATCCCTCAAGCTTGGATACGAGTGGCTTCATAGTAGTGATCAATAGAGAATTTCGCTCTTCATTGAAGCAAGCTTCAATCTTCTTTAATTATCGTTTCTACTTTCTGGCCTATCAGGATTGCTTGGTTGCATCAAAATGCTCTTGGAGACTCTGAGGGGTATCAATGCTTTGTGTGGCAATGGAAGCACTTGGAGGGAGACCAAAAAGGGTGACAAAAGGAGAAACCTCATATTTATGAGCATGTGGAGAGGCAAATGGGATTGTTATCATGGAAAAAGGTGGGATACCAAATTGAGATTGGGCAAGGGGAAAACCAGTCGAGATGAAAAGAGAAATGGGTAGAAGGAGAGATGTTTTCCCAAAAGCAGATGGACCTGGAGTAACAGGCAACATGGATGTTTTAGCTCTTTCAATGGGGGCCCTTGATAGGGTGATCAAAGAATCAATAGCAGTCGAAGCATATGTTGCTCATTCAGTGCATAGGGTTACTTCACAAGGTTCATTGTTGAAAATGGTTGGGGGTTCATTAAGGACCAAAAGATTGGGGTCCATAGATGGATGACTCTTCTCCATAGATGGGGGCATAGGAGTAACTAGAGATGTAGAGGCAAAAAGAAGAGAGGGAGTGAAACTTACCTAGACTACAGTAGCTGAAACTCCTTGTAGAGTAGACTCCACTTCTTCTCCTCTAAATGATGTGCTAGATCCACCTAGATCTTGGACTCATCTCTTTTTACAATCAAAACTAGTTCATTCTAATCCTTTGGTGATCGATCCCACCAAAAGTTGGCCTTTGATAACCACAACGGACCTTCTTAGGGACTGTTGGGTTCTTTTCCCTTTGCTTTGGGCACTAGCGGAGGATGTGACTTGTGAGTCCTTTTTGCTCGATCTTTTTCTTTTGTCTGATTCCTAAGGCCGGGAAGCATAGTACATAAGCTCCTCCTATTCTATCTCATGACTAGTCTCTGGATTGCTATTGTCAGTATCGACCTCTATGCTGTAAAATTTTTTGAACCTTTCATCATGTGGACGCAATTCTCTAAACAGGGCATTGAGGCACCTCATCTCTTGTCAGAACCTCTAGAAATCTTCCTTATTCCTTTCTAACCACCCCTTGCATTTCAATTGCATGATGAGGGATTTACCCATTAGGATGTTCTTCTGATACTCTACCTGCACTATATAGAAATTTAGCCATGCTAGTTATTTGAATGGTATGCAGACCAAGTCAATGTATACTTTTGGTCCTTCCTAAGTCAAATATTTCCTTGACTCAAAATACTCCTGACTCTCATGTTTCAAAGTCGGCAAGTGCTTTGCTAGATTGTAGTCCCACGTTTCACAAATTAGAACCAAGCCTAAGATCACCAGTTTGTTTGTATGCTCACCCTCCACCTTCCTCCTCCCTAATGTCACCTGACTATTGGCAATGCTAAGGGGGATCGAGTAAAGCCCAGTTTTATGCCTTTCGGCACCATAGACATTTTTGGAAAGGATTGCCTGACAACATGCCTCCAAAGAAAAAACTCTATCCATTACAAATTTGGGGAGTCTGAAAGGCTCCTTGATGAAACCATGTAATCTAATAAAAGTGAAATCCTTACCTAGGAAATAATCCACCAAGTTCGGTGAAACCTTCATCCATTGCAAGACCTCAGGAGAGAAGTAGCCTGTAGGGCATGGGAGAAAATCTTGAAGTATTGGCCTCATAAAATAATCCACAAACCAATAGTAATCCCATGTTCTTGATAGTACATGAGTCCATACCGAAATTGGATAATATAAACCCTTTACATCAAAGCTTAATAATGAAAAACTTCTCTCTAGAAACTCATAATTTTGATGCAAAATCAAGTGAACCAAGAAAGAAGAATACTTGAATTTATACTCAGTATCATAGGTCCTCAATTGCTCTAACATCCCTTTGGCTACTACATTAGCAAAATCATAATACTTCTAGCTTTTCTCCTTTTTAAGAATGAAATCCAAGCCCATCTGAAAGAGATGGACTTCCTCATCATCATCAAGGTTGTAAATCCAAGCCAATATTGAGAAAATAGACTTTGTGTCTTTATAGAATTTTCTATGTGTGAGAGGAAAAGAAAAGTGATGTCTCTCTGGTCTTTCCTTTGTCTCATCCTCATAAAAGCTTCCCTTCTTGGTTTTGGCTTCCCAGAAACTCTCCATCTCTTCCTCATCAAAGCATTTATTGTCCCAAGTTATAGGGATACACAACATATCTCACATGGCTACTGTAGAAATTGTAACCTTGATCTTGTTGCCAACAATAACTCATCTCCTTGGTAAATATTTTGACACATGCATCTACCAACTTTGGGCATGGGTGTATGGCGGGCAACATGAACTATGGAAAGACACAATTCTAGAGTTGAGACATGAAACTTTCAGACAAACCATGCTACATCATTCTTTGGAATGCCCCCTCCCTGAGGCTTTTAGGATTAGTCACCAACTTTGGGTCAAAAATGTTGTTAGTGAAATCCTGCACCGCCTCTTTTATGACATGATTATCCAGTTGCACTGATTTGGTATAATCAAACTGTCATTCTTCTGTCATTGGGGCATTGGTGAATAAAATCCTCCCAAAGATATCAGTGTAACCTGGCCTTTTAGATGAGGCTCCAAAATTTCTACCAGATGTTGATGCTTCCACCATGGCTATGCCAAGAAGTTGTAGGAGTTTCTTCAATGAAACAACTACTTGCTTTTTCACTACTTTGAAAATCTGTTTTTGTGTGCAGTTAATTCTTTTGTATGCACATGCAGTTAATGCTATGTTGTTACCACTGGTCCACTAAATGTTGCCACCAAGGTGATACATGTGGATTTGGGATTTGTATCCCTCAGGAATGCCAAAAGCACTGTGAGAATGGAATTAGTACATTCTCCCTACCACCTCTTTCACAAATAAGCTAATTACATTGAAAAGTGAGCTTTTAGCTATGAGAAACATGCTTAAGTAATGCAAGGTACTTAAAAGATGTTTCTATTTTATTTTTCAAAACTTAACGTGTTAATCCATGTCTTTTCATTTAAGCAAGCTAGTTGGTGCTAATGATGGAAAAGGACACATGTCAATGATTAGCATACGCGAGCATTTACTCCCAATGCCCAAATTTATTTCTCAAGACCTCTTGTCAAATTTTTTGTATGATTCATCTCCTGCCCTTTGATTGCTTTGGTATTTTCTCCATTGTCGTTTGGCCAAAAATAGATTTCCTGTTGGTTTTGTTTTCTAGCACATCTTTTCTATAAATAGTTATGCCACCTTATTGCAATATTCATTCGAAAAATAGTCTTTTAAGTTTAGCAAGCTTTTCCTGCTATCTCCCATTCTACTAGCTTCTAGTGCTTTGTCATAATGTTAGCTAGCCTAGGAAATCCCATTTGGTTCTACTACAAAGGCCACAATATGCCTTCGTGGGTGAGGTCACCTGTGACAGAGTTAAGTGCTTGGTGAAGAAATGTGACTACCTCATTCTCATTGCATTCCAGTGGGTAGTTGGCTAGGACTATATTGAAGATAAGAACTAGTTGAGAAGCAACTACAATGTTGTTTCTCACTTTTTCGCCTCCCTTCTCGACCTGAACATTGCCAAGCCCATGATAATTGAAATGTGCCACCAAATGTTTGGCGTTGTACTACTAGAAGGGCTTGGAAAAATTGTGCAAGTGGGTATCCCTAGTGTTGGAATTTTGAGCGCCATGGACATTCGTAGGCACGTCGATTATGGGATAGATGTAGCCTAGTTTCCTTTCCTCACTGACTTCCAAACCATGGAAATTGAGAGGAATCATTTGTCATCTCAACCAGTGGCCACCTTCCTACTATGGGAGTATGGTGTGGAACATGTTCTTAGGCTCAACTGGAAGAAACACTTCAAGTTTCTTGTGTATAGCCGCAGCAACAAGAACTGAGGTCCGTGTTGTGTTGAGCCAACATGTGTTGTGTGTTCACCCCCTTTTCACCCTAACAAAGAAGAAGAAGAAGAAGAAGAAGAAGAAGAAGAAAAAGAAGAACTCGATGACGAGCCACTTTGAATGCTTAACAATGACTAGAGGCTTAGCTTTACTATTTTTTGCACATTGCCTCCTGTTTTCTTCTTTTACTTTGTGACTCTTTTTTGGGTTTGCTCGAGAGAGCTTCATGTTTAAAACTGAGCCTTGAGCTTGTATTACATTGTAAATTTTTTTTGGAATATAATATAATACAATACATTTCTACTTCCTCGATGCTATTCTCATGGCTTATTCTCAAAACTAAAACATATTTACGAATTTTTTTACATATGGTAAATAACTATGAAACCAATATATCCAAAGCATTTCCCTCCATATCTTCAAGCTCATATGCATTCTTTTCCTTGCACGCACTGATACGGAAGGGTCCTTTCCATAGCACTTCAAATTTTGCATGTTGTCCTAGTTTCACAATACGCTCATCATACTTCAATACCAGGCTTCCTTCCCTAAAATTTAGGTTGGAGGTATTTTTTTCAAACCATCATTTTACTGTCTGTTGGTGATTGATCATGGCTCCATAATCTTTTTCTCAATCTTCCTCAAGTTTGAGGAGTTTCTCCAACCTTACTTCCATCTTGTCACTTTCTTCGATCTCTAGGGCTTTTAGTAGTTGCAAGGTAGGGATCTCTATGGAAACAAGAAAAACTACCTCTTTTTCATATACTAGTTCATAAGGAGAGGCCTTCATGATCTACTTGGGTGTAATCTAGTTTTCCCATAGAGTAGCTCACAGGTGCTTGTGCCAATCCCTTTGTTGCTCCAACCCGATGCACTTGATTAACCTAATTAGGTTTTTATTGGTTGACTCTGCTAATCCATTTCCTTGTGGGTAGCAATTTGATGAAGTTTTAAGGTAAACCCTATGGTTGATAGCCAAATCTAACATGCCTAGACCTACAAAAGCCTATGCATTGTTAGATATGATGGTTTTTGGTGAACCAAATCTAGTTACTAGCTCTTCAAGGAAGTTGATGTTCTTTCCCTCTATAGCATTTTTTAGGGTGATGACCTCCATCCACCTTGTGAAGTAGTCAGTCGCCATAAGGATCCACTTATGGCCAACACTGGAAATAGGATTTATCATCCCAACAAAATCCAAACCCCATTGAGCAAAGGGTTCCTCAATTACAATTGGGCTCAAAGGTAAGGTGGAATTCTTTCTTTTGCTAACAAAATATTGGAATTGAGTACACTTTTGCACTAGATGGTGCACTTCAAAAAATATGGAGGGAAAATAGTATCCTACTTGCATTATCTTTAAGGTGCTAGTCTTGGCGGAGAAATATCCACCCTCAGGACTACTATGAAATTCATTAAGAACCCTTTTCGGTTGTGGCTTATTCAAGCATCAGAGTAGGAAACCATCATAGTTCCTTTTAAATAAGATACTTTCAATTAATACATACCTGGTTCCTTGCAGTTGGTAGTATCACCTTTTTTGAGATGGAAGGTTGGTCGAGTACTACCCCTTTTGCATATATTGCATGTGATCCATCACCTAGGACTTGTCAGACTTGAACTAGTTTGTGTAAACTTGATCGGTCTCCTTCTCAACTATGGAACTTGATTCTTGCATAAGATATTCGCATAGACGTCTTCCTCAAATCAACTTGGTTGGTCTAATGTCGACATCATACTCTAGGATCTTGGTGATCTAGTTTTCCCTATTTTCAATTATCTCACCTTCTATTATATACTCTTGCATACTAGGATGTGCAACAAGAATGGTGATTCTATTGGCCGACACCAAGTGTCAGAACTTTTTTAGGCTTTTAACAATGGAAAAAGCTTGATTTTCAACAAATTTATACCTAGCTTCATATCCTTTAAGATTTATTGAATGAAATGTGATAGGATGCTCTCCGTTATTTTCTTCATCCTTCTAAGTGAGTACTGAAGCTATGCTATGTTGGTCATTGTATACATAGAGTAGAAAATACTTGTACAAGTCTAGGTTTTCCAACATTATGGTGGTAGAGGTAGCTAGGTCTTTATCTACTCAAAATTTTATTTGCCTTTGGGGGTCCATTTGAACATTAGGTTATTTTTTAGCATCAGTGTGATGGGCCTCGTGATGCCTATGAAATATGAAATGAACCTGCTAACAAAGTTGATCTTCTCTAGAAAAGACTGCAGCCCTTTTTGATTTGTTGGTAGGGGTAACTCCATTATAGATCCCACCCTTTCAGGGTCTATTGCTACTCCCATCTTTGATACCACAAAACCGAGTAGCTTACCTTAGGGCACTCTGAAAACATATTTTTGGGATTTAAGGAAATCCCAAATTGTTGAAATTTCAGGAAAACCTTTTCCAGATGGCCAAATCACTCATCCTTTGACTTTGAAAAGATTGTTAGGTCAACCAAATATATTAAAATAATTTGATTAATTAATCCTCTAAAAGCAATATCCATTGCTCATTGAAAATTCAAACCAGCATTTGAAAGTCTGAATGACATTTTTGAGTATGCAAACATTCCCCACTTAGTGGTAAACATTGTTTTATGTTAGTCACCTTCCTTTACATATACCTGGTTATAACCTAAGAAACCATCGAGCAATGAAAACATCTCTGATTCAGCCATAGTCTGGAGGATCTACTCCATTGATGGCAATGGGTTGTGGTCTTTTAGTGAGGCTTTATTCAAATCTCTAAAATCAACATAGATCCTAATGTCTCCATTCTTTTTCTGAAATGGTACCATATTAGACACCCAAGTGGAATGCTTAATAAGATATATGATCCTTAATTTGATCAATTTGGTGAGCTCTTGTGCCATCAACGTTTTGACCTTCAAATTGACCGGCCTGTATTTTTGTCAAACATGCATTGATCCTTCAGCCAAGTCAATCGTATGTTGAATTATTCCTAGATCATACCCTCTAAGATCATCATAGGTCCAGGCTATGACCTTTTCATATCTAGAACATAGATCCCTTAGTCTTTCCTTATCCTTCTACAAAACATCCCTTTTGACCTTCAACTTTCTACTACTTCTGACATCAAGCTTTTCATAATCCCTCATGTCTACAGTGAACCTCAGTTTGCTATTTCTTACATCCTCACAGTCAAAAATATTTTCAAGGGAGATTAAACCTCGAGGAAGCTTATTGCCTTTTAACTATATAACTTTCCCTTTGGGGGATTCTACTTCGGGCTATGGATAGTCGGAAGCTCTTCCTGATTTCTATAAAAAAGGTGACAATCTAAATATCATCCTTAAATACTTTCCATTTTTTTTTATCATTTTTTGGGAATTTTTGGTCGGACGATGATTTGCACTGCATTTTGCTTCATTGTTCAATCAGAAACTAGTTCAAATTTCAAACTGATTGAATCCATCTAATCAATGACACTGGTTTGAGATCAGGGAATGAATTGTATATTAAAAGCTTCAAAACTCTCAATCAAATCCCATATTTGATGTCTGTACGACTTCATTCTTATATTCTTCGCAGCCACTTTCCCATAGACTTGGCTCACAACTAACTCTAAATCTCTAAATGCTTGTATTCTCTTCACACCTATTCATTCTACAAGAATTGGACCATGAACCAAGGCTTCATATTCCGCATCATTTTTTGAGCACGAGAATTGAAAATGAAAAGCGTTGAGGGTCTCCAATCTTGTCAAGGACACTAGTCGAACACCCGCTCTAGAATCGGCTTTGCATTTGGCACCATCAAAATATAAGGTCCACAAACGGTTGCCACCCAGATCATCATATTCCTCTTGATCCTTTATCAATTTTGGTAAGACTTGTTCATCATCAAAGATCACATAGGTGACTATTCCCGTCACATGAAAGTTGGTGAACGAGTCAGATTCGATGAATTGGTTGAGGAGGACCTCCTCTTCAGGAGTTCGATCACTCATGTCTTCTTCATCTTCCAGCATCTCTACACAATATCTCTCTTTGCTAGGAGCTATGTGTTGCTTCAAAGCATAGGACTGCATTGCCCACTATGTGCTCTAGGTGAAAATATTCAAATAGGATTTTCATCTTCACCCCATGCTTGGTCCTCAATATTAGGTGGGACCAATCGAGTGCCAAATATCTACCAAGGTTTGTGGTGAAATCTCTTGATAGACATTCTAAAGACCGAGGGAGTGTCTATTACCACTATTTCTTTTTTGATTGTTTGGCTTGGACATGAGAAGAGCGTTAAAAATAGATCTTTGATGCTGTAGATAATCAGAACCTTCTTTACATCTAATTTCATGATTCCCCTTTCAAGGGGCTCATACTTAAGTTTTAGGGCATCAACCACTTGCTTTGGCATGACCGTTGTACTAGCTCCTAAACCAATCATGTTATTATGCAAAAGCTTATCTCCCATAATAAGTGTTAAAAAGAAAGGCATGGGTTTTGTCTTGCTTACGTCTTTCTCTTTTGCATTGTACGCGTCATTCACATAAGTTGCAGCATTCAAAGCTTGAGGGTCTGACATAGGTTCTTTATCTTTATCTTGATCGCATGGTAGGGTCACATTCATCCGTGATATTTGTTCTTCCTTATTTAATGCTTCTCAAAGCAACACCTTTTGTTCGGGAATGGATATGACATCCCACAGAGATATGTTAGCAGGCGCCTTCTTCAACTATTCCACCACATTGAGCATTTTGAATGGCTGAAACTTGGGCTTAAAAGGTGGTATCTCTCTCATCTTCAGAGGAAAATGATCCATCATGAATGGGCTTGACATTTTATCCAACTCCTTCATTGGCAAAGGCGAAGTTCGTGGCTGCTGAGTAGGTTAGCCAATGACCTGAGAAGCCTACTTTTCTTGTGGTTGCTACTGATGTGGTTGAGGACACGGTGGAGCTTGTTGTACATATTCTCCCATGAGCCTTCTTTTAGATCTTGTGTTGTAGTTTGATTGTACTTGTGGAGCACTAGTCATCGAGGCTTCATTCGTGAATACTGAATCTTCTCCCTCCATCAATGAAAATAGTGCTTGGTCTGACATGATATTCAGTTCTTGTTCTAAAGACATCCCTTTCATTTGCACTCTAAAGCGGGAATTTTCCATTTCAGGAGATTCATTCTTCTGCATTCGGGAGCGCGCCCTTGTTTCTTTGTTCTGCTATCTTTTGTTACATATTTCCCCTCGGATAATTTTGGGGCATGTGACTATCACTACATGGGAAGCACCATACATTCTCATCTTCCACCAGGTTGTTCTGGCCTAGGATTAACTCTTTACTTTGGTTGTCCTTGATTGTCTATAGCGGATAGTGACCAAAATTATCTGGTTTGCAAATGCTATTTGTTGACCTCCCCCTCTTGCAGGTCCTTGGTATGTGTTCTATTGATAGGATGGCCTTCCCCCCTAATAGGTTTGAGTAGCTTGTTTTGGAGGTTCCACTTGCTATCTTTTGATGAGAACTAATTCATTAGCAAAAGAGCACATGAGACTTTTCATACCATTGATGTCCACTGCTAGGGAAAAAGAGCTCGATGTGCTCAGCTGCAAAGCAAGGTACACATACATCAATTGCAGTGTGGCCAATGTTGCCACATGTGTAGCAAAAGTGATTGGAGTAGATTCTTCTCAAGGACCACCAGAGATTTCTATGAATACGGGCATCAAAGGTCATGGTGGAAGCTTCCCAGCGTTGTTCAAACTATTCTTTGCACGCATAGCCAAATCATATGCATTGGGTAAGATATCCCCTCCCATAAAGGTTATCATAACTGTGATGTCTAAATTAAAAGGCTTCAGGTAGAACATAAACACCATCGTAGTTGGGGGTCGAGCAGTCATAGGGATTCTTTGCCAAGTTTTGTGAAACTTGGTGTTGAAGTCACTCAATGTGGCCTCTTGCGGGGCTCTTTTGATAGTGATTAAATGTTGTAGTAACAAAGAGTGATCTCCCTTCTCTAAGAAGTGTTCAAACAACCTTTCTATGAGCTGATCCCAGGAGCGAATAGAACCGAAAGCCAAAGATCAATACCAATCTTGAGCTTTTCCTTTGATAGAGGCCGCCAACAACCTAAGAGTGATATCTTCCTCTACTATGTTATGTACACTACATACCTTTGTTGTATCTTGGAGGTGTTCAAAGGGGTTTTTGAAGTGTTCTCTAGAAAATTTTGGAATAGTCTTGAGGGTGTTAGTGGGTATGGCGGGCCACATGTTTGGGGGCTTAGGTGGTTGTAGCGGACTACCACTATCCCAGGTTACAAAATTTCTAGAAGCAAAGGTAGCTATGTGAGCCATGGAGAATAGATTCCTATGAATTGGGAATACTGGTATTCTAATTTGAAATGTTCGACGTGTAGGTGGGGTAAGATAAGGCTCAAGATCTTGGGCTCTCACTTCTCGCTCTATTACTCCTTATAGGTGATACAAAACCTGTATTTTTTCTTCTCCTAGATACCGAGGCAAGTAACTGGGAGTACTGGAAATGGCCTCTTGAGGATGCTCTTGTTTGGATTCTTGGCATTAAATTTCTAGCTTCTTTCCTTTCCTAATTTAAGAAATATTTCGGACTTCTAATCAGACATTGCATAAAACTTTGGGTCCCACTGGGTGTGTCAAAAAAATAATTGTTGATCATCAAAGCTTGCAACTCTCTGAAAGCCTTATGGAAAATTCAGTGAGTGGGGGACCAATTTGTGCCTCATTGAATACCTCCGAGATTTTTATAGAAAGCCAACTTTTCTTTGCATTTGGAGAAAAAGGTAGAAGGAAATGTAAATATAAAACATGAAAATGGTGATGCGCCAAAGGTTTTACAACATTTTAAACTTAATTTTTATCCTATGAATGATATAATAGACACAGAACACCACAACCCTTCATTTTTGAGAAGAGAACAAGTAGCAAAGGCTAAATACAAGCACAGTGCAGTCTTTCAAATCTACCTGTGGGAAGTGCTCATTAAGGTCTGATCAAGCATAAAAGTTCCAAAAGTTAACTGAAGAATATTCACAAATTTCATAAACTCTTCCTCCTTTTACAACATAATATGAAAAAACAACCCTTAAATAAAATGGAGAAGTTCAACAAACATAATCCAGTTTCCATGAGTTATCATTATGCCATATAAGCTTACAACATGGAAATTAACTACTCAAACTATTTGAATCAAGCTTAACACAATGTTTTATTTTGAATGAAAGCATAAAGAAGGAACTTGATAAAGGCTATAACATGCACAGTTTCAAAATTTCTTCCAAACAATTTGTGCTTTAAATATCAAATGAACTTAAAAACAAAGGTCAGATGCCAATCTGATAACAGTTTAAGTTAAAACAATATAACATGCTAGAGAAAAGTAGTGTTATGCCAACTTTAAACTTCTGAAAATACTTCTATAACTAAGGAAAACATAAAAGAACTTCCTTTTGAAAAGGGAACTTCTAGGGAACCCCTTCTTTTTGTAGCCGCCTCCTATTTATAGCTGAAAAGAGGAGAAATGCCACCAACATCCTAGAAGTAAATGTTTCCAAATTCCAGCATCTGATAGCTCATGATCCAATCGTAGATATTTGGTTAGGTCGTGACAATATTTTCTCATTAATTCTCAACTGCCTCATTTATGTCATTTAGATATTTAGCAAAGATTGCTATTTGAAAACAATCAGATCATAGAAAATGGCTTGGAAAAATCTAGTTGACCAATCACATAGATTGATGGTGTCGAATCGAAGGTTTCAGCTTGAAAACAAGGAAAACCCAACATGCTTCAAAAAACTCCAAAAGAGATTGTTCCTTCAAAGTGCTACCTACCCAAAGTGAAGAGATGACGTGTCAAGTGGGTGAGGAATCTCAAATTTATGAAAATAGCTTTAAAGGAAATCCCCACTAAGCTGACATGTGCCCCGACTTTCTCCCAAAAGGAAGACAATAAACAAAAGCAACATAGCCACCATGTGGTGCATTGTGTGCCTTTCGGAACAACTTTTTCTTTAAGCATGGACACATCCCAAAGCCGAAAATCAAAAGAAGATTAAGGAAAAATCTCTTCATAGTAACCATTACCCCACATGCCACGAACATTGAATAGCTTGAATGACCTTATGATACTTCAATCTCCTTACACATTGAATTGTGCCACTAGAAACTCAGGAAACTGATAGAACTAGTGTAGGCATACTCTCCTTCCAAACCATAGAGCTACACTAAATTTTTGAAATAAGTTCCAACCATATTAATCAATCCCTCTGCTCAAAAGATATCCTTCCATACCACCATACTCATGTTGACTACATACCCAACATGGTATAATAAATACATAAACTATTTGAAGGCAATCACACCACCATTGACATGATACATGATACCTAAATAGATTAGATAGTCTACACACTGAAAAACAACATGCTTATAGAACCATGAATCAAATGAAAATTCTAGTTCTCCTACAATCTTCATCTTTGATAAGCTTCACATCTGATAGCCTTGTCACTCTTTGGAAACCTATGTTAGTAATAATGACCTACTAACATTAGTTTGACATCAATGACAACCTATGCTCAACTATCTCCCCCTTTTTCATTGATGGAAACTAGCAAAATGTTAGGGCCACCAAACTTTCCTAAAATAATACATCTGGGTGACTTCTTGGTTGTAGCATTTACTCTACTATGAAATATATGGCATTCTAAATTTAACATTTCCTCAATTCAACATTTTGAACATGCTTTCTCCCATTAATCTTTATGAGAAATTCAACATTTTGAGCACACTCTCTCCCCATTTGACATCAATGGAAAAGGATCAACATCTTTTCTCCCCCAAACTAGTACACAACAACATTTGAAAACTTATTTCTCAAATAGACTCCCCCTAAGTCCATATACTACTACTTCTAAAAACACTCTGCAAGAGCATATTCCCTTATTGTGGCAGGGAGACCAAGCTCCTCCTCGCCATGTAATTTCCTCTTGAATCAAGAGGAGGGAGTGAAAAATCCCAGCTTCTACTAGAGAAACTCAAATATCTCCTTAGGAATGACTTTGTGAATATATCTACAATTTGCTCCTTTGTGTCAACATATTCCAACCTTCTTTCTCTACAACCTCCTCTCTCAATAAATGATATTTGATTATTATTTGTTTTTTTCTTGAGTGCATCATTATATTCTGTGTAATTTTTATTTCACTCGTGTTATAACAAAGAATAGTGATAGGGTCTTCAAAATCAATCTTCATTTCTTTTAAATTTTGCTTCATCCAAGGCACCTGAGTGTAGTATGATGCTATATCAATGTATTCTACTTTTGTTGTAGATAAGGAAACTAATTCCTGATTCTTACTCAACTAAGATGCCAAATTGTCTCCAAGGAAGAATGCAATGCCACTTTTTCTCTTTCGGCCATCCACACAACTTGCCCAATCTTCATCTTTGTGTGTAGTAAGAGTGAAATTTTCACTCTTTGGATACCATAGACCAAATTCTTCAATAGCTTTCAAATGCCTAAATATCATCTTTACCACATTCAAATGAGTCTCTTTACGTGTTGCCTAAAATCTAGAAACCATTGCAATTGCCTTCGTGATATCCGATATGGATGTTGTCACATATAACAAATTACCAATCATAAACTAGAACAAATTTTTATCTATTGAACCCAAATCATCATCCTTTCTCAACTTACTCCTAGCAACCATAGGTGTTGCAACAAGTTTACAATCTTCCATATTTAACTAGCTTAACATTTCCCTTATGTATGTGTGTTGTGAAATAAAAATCCCTTTATCTGATTGAACAAATTGTAGCCCCAAGAAGAAAGACAATTCTCCTAACATAGACATCTCAATTTCATTTTCATAGCCTTATAATTTTTTTTGCATATTTCTTCACTGCTACCTCCAAAAAAGATGCCATCAACATAAACCACAACTATCAACATTTGTTCTCCTTTTGTTTTTATGTACAGATTATTATCTACACCTCTCTGAAATCCTTGCTATTGCAAGTATCCATTCAATCTTGAATACCAATCTCTAGGAGCTTTCTTGAGTCTATACAAATAATTCTTCAATTTTCAAACATAATCTAGATTGTTAGTACATTGAAATCCTTCTGATTGTTCAATATATGGCAAGAAGTTAAGTCCACTTTTTGGCCAAAAAGTGGAAGTGTTTTCACTAATTTTTAGAATTCGACACATTTGACCTTAAAATTTGAAGCACTTAGAGATGGAATCTTGAAAAAAGTCACTGTTCATAAAATATATTACTCAAAGCCGAGTTTCCAAATATGTAATTTATTTCAATACCCAGATGATCCAAATTGATTTTAATAAGAATTTCTAAAAACCACTGCTTAAAAGTCAATTTTTTTTACCATACCATGCATGTACATCATCCATATTTTGACCTAAATAATCATATTTTTCTAATTCCTTTGGAAAAGATTTGTAACTCATTGAAGCACGCTTCCATATTTTTTTATAATTTTTATTGAATTTTTTTGTTAATTTTTTATTGGCCATGTTTGGTGTTTTGAAAAATCATGTATGTCATGCATAAGATGACCTAAACTTATCATTTTTTTATTTTTTAAAAAATTGAAAAGAATCTTCTGAAGTACTCTTTCGTACAATTTATTTTTCAAAAAGTTACATTAACAAAATGTTATTAAAATACTAAAACCCTAATAATTCAAGTTGATGGACCTATTTCATCAGAAATTAATTGAAAAATAGAAAAAATAATATAATTGTAAAAAAATTACATATTTGGATTCTACACTGTCTCATCTATAATGGGTTTTAATTTCATCAAAAAATCATGCAAAAAATTCTTCAGACAATATGCCCAAAATCATTATTTTCTTGTGACATTGCTAGGACCTTCAACTTGCAAGTCAAAGTAGGTCCAAGGCCTAGGTTTGGGTCCCCAAACCTTTTCCAGAACCTATTAACAAAGCAAAAACCTAGCCTATGATTCAAATTTCACAAAACGGGATCCCATTTCGTTTATAAATGGGATCACGTTTAATAAACAAGATCTATTTTCCCATTCATCTATTGAAAAGGGATTAGGATCCCATTTAATAAACAAGATCTTATTTACTACAAGATCTCATTTACTATAGGATCCTGTTTACTAAATGGGATCTTGATTTATAGATCAGAATCTCATTTATTAAATGAGATTCCAAGTTATTTTTCACCTTTTTTTATTTTTATTGTCGAAAAAGTACATTTTGGGTCTGCAACTTGCTCTATATGGCCGACATCAACATATTCCCTATTTTCTATCAACTTTTGTCTTGTCTCTTCAACTTGGGATTTTTTTAATTTTGAAAGAAGGCATCATTGGGACACTATTAGAGAGGAATTTTATTCAATTGCTACTTGTTTGGAGGAAGAGGAATTTTGTTCAATTGCTACTTGTTTGAAGGAGGAAGAGGAATTTTGTTCAATTGCTACTTTTTTTAAGGAGGAAGAGGAATTTTGTTCAATTGCTACTTGTTTGAGGGGGAAACAAAGAAGGAAGACTTTCAAGTTTTTGACATTCATTTGTACATACTTCAATTTTTTTTAATCATGGGATCACAATGTCGAAATAAGAAGAAAGATAGGAAGATATTGACCCCTGAAGAAATTGAAGCAAAGAGAGAGGAGGCAAAAAGACAAAGAAGAGATAGAAGAATGAGGATTCAATCAATGAATGATGTTGAAGCATCCAATTCAACAACTATTGAAGATAAAGACATTGAGGACCCCATGGATGTAGACGATGCAAATTTGCAAGAGGTGAATGTGGAAACTAATATGATTATAGAAAATACT
>VDFB02122375.1:0-49886 GCA_007258455.2 Sequoia sempervirens | reverse complement strand
ACACACCAAAGTAAGCTACTTGCATGAATTTAAGCTACTTGGATACGAAAGGAAGAAGAAACTTTGCTAGCATTTCATGACAAGACGAATTCCATCATCAATGAAAAGATCTATTATCATAAAATGTGTTACACAACAATTTCCTCAAAAGTTTTCAAAGGGAAAACTTTCTTTCTTCTCCAAACTACACTATCAATCTACTTCTAAGCTACTCTAAGCTGTCCCTCTACTCTAATTCTACCCTGATCCTCTCTACTGTCTACTTTCTAATGAATTACAAATGAGGGGGCCTCCCCCTTTATATAGCTAGCCAAGTCCCAAAAGACGGCTAGGGTTACAATCAATAGAGTGGCCAGAATCGCGCCACCTCAGCCCTAAATAATATTCGCCCTAAAAACCGCCACAAAGGAGAGTGGGGTAATAAATGCACCATAATGTCCACCATCATCCTTCTAGAAGATTCCATTTGTAGACGCGTTCACACTGTTCTCGATCTTCTTTCTTGGCGTTGTTCTTTGATTTCTTCCACTTGAGGGTTTTCATCTTCGTCACTTCGAGTTATACTAAGTCAATTTCTTGCAACTCTTTCTTCGTGTGAAACTCATCTTCATCGTGCTTCCACTTCAAGTCATCGTGCTCTGGCCTCAACATTTCTCCTGCAAAACAAGCAAGGAGAGGGGTATTAGAATACTTCATGATATAAACTTAACTCACTCACCTGATCCTCACGCTCCAACTTTCAAGCGTTCATCGCCAACTTTGCGTTCAAGTTCATGCCTTAGACAAACTTCATCTTTGAGAAATTCATTTCACCTGCTGGAGCTCTAACAACCTCGAACTATCCTCACGAAGGATTGAAGCAAATTCACCTAGGCAGTTTCTTTCAAATTCATCGTCTGGAGGATCTTACCTTGAAAACACATTTTCTTCGTTTTTGCCTTAGAAAATTTTCAAATTTCCCTTAGGAAATACATCAACCTGGTGCCCACTTAAAATCTTCATCCCAAAATTCTCGACAAGCTGTAGAAGACCTTAAAATCAACTCTTCATCGATAATCTTTGATACCCAGAAGAAAATTTTCTCCAGAACGCATCGAACCCATGGGTGCACAACGAACGGGTTCATTTTATTTCTCTGAATTTTGAGCCTTAGAAAATTATTCTTTCAACAATTTTGTCCTCGTTCTTCGATCCCCTCTGAGAATTTTGCTCTGACTTGGAAAATTTGTATCAATTCTGTGCAGCTGGCAATCACTGACTTCATCTCTGGCAATTCATCTGTGTTTCAAGGAAAATTCCATCATCTCTCCAGACTTAGGCAATTTTCTAAGGGAGAAAAATATTTTGTGCCTTAGAGATTTTTGAATCACTTCGAAAATTTTTCCTTAAAAATTTTTTATTTTTACTCAACTTTGATCATCCTGCCTGCGAGGGAAAATTAACTTACTTAGAAAATTTTTTCACGAGGGCGCTTCACACTTAATTTATTTTTCATTTGGCATGCATTATTCATCCTTTGTATTTTATTTCACACTTAGAAAATATTTTCATTTGAAAACCCAACGCCTTAGAAAAATTCCCATCACTCATCACTTTAGGCGCATATCACCTTTCATGGAGAAAATGCTAAATTTCAATGCCTTGCACTTATCATTTCACCCTCAACACTTCACTTATTTGCTACGCCCCACCTCATATTCATTTAACATGGCGCATAGCACTTGAAGAGGTGATTTAAAAAAAAATCACGCCTTAGTATATTATCCTCACCTCCTCACACATATCACCTTTGGCGCATCACACTTGAAGAAAATCACACCTTGAAATATTTCAACGCCTTAGGAAAATATTTCTAACACCTTGTAACTCCTTCATCACCCTTGGCGCATTTGAGGTTAGGAGAAGAAAAACGCCCATCTTTTACCACTTTTCACCACGCTTTGGCAAATTTTTCACCTTAATTACCACCTTTATTCACCTTTCACATCCAAACATAGGCGCATTTCTATGTGTGTGAAGGATAAACCTTTTCCAACGCCTCAAGAGTGACTCTTCGCCTTCCAAATTTCGTCTTCACATGCATGACTTTGGGCGCATTTTGCCCCCTGAGGAGGATAAGAAACTTTGACCGCTTTGACCTCCTTGTGCTTTGGGCGCATTTTGCCTTGTGTACAGGACAAGCTTGCATTTTGGGCGCATTTTACCCTTGCTGGTGGATGAAAACGTTTGACCTTGTTGACTTTTCCTGCCTTGGGCGCATTTTGGTGCCTGAGAAGGATGAACTTCAAGTTGGGCGCATTTGGAGGGGTGAGGCGGATTTTCTCATGCCTTAGAAACTTTTTCAACTTTTCCTTCTTCCTTCTTGGGCGCATTTTAGCCTGGCAGCAGGATGAAAACCTTTGACTTTCTTTTGACTTTCCTGCCTTGGGCGCATTTTGCCCTGTGTGAAGGATAAACTCACACTTAGAAATTTTTTTTATGCCTCTAGCTGAGATGGGCGCATTTCCCTATGCCTGCTGGACGAGACTCCAGACTTAGACAAAATTTTATCATCCTCGCCAGCTTACGTGCCCTGCTATTTATAGTAAGTCCTCTGAATTTGCGCCTCTGAAGCTCAGATCATCCTGAAATTTTGAACGTAGCATCCTCACAACTTTATCAATCTGTCGACACTGCCACTTTTAGTCACCCTGCTATTTATAGCCTGTTTTTGAAGGTGGCTTACTATAAATAGTAAGCTCATGTTTCTGATAGCTCCCAAGCTCCGATCGAGTTGAAATTCGAATGAGGCGATCTCGTCCACGCTGCCTTATCACGTATTAATCGATGCATGCAACCGATTTTACTATTTTTAGCATCGCTTCAATTTGGACTTACTATGAATAGTAAGTACCAATTGACTCTCAAATTTCACCAAGAAATAGTTTGAAGGCACATCAGCATGGTTTACATCGGTTTTCAAGACTTTGACTTTTTGATGCCTATTTTTAGGCCCGTCGAAACTCCTAATTTGTATTGCATGCGTGATTTCAAAAGATCTCCGTTGTTTCGCTTGCGGGTAATCAAAGGACAAATTTCAAGATCCCGGAATCCGTCAGGCTTACCGACACACCTAAAAATAGCAAGTTCCTTACTGAGTGAGTGGAATCCTCATTTGTAGTCACACCATCAAGCTCGAAAACCCATCGTGAATCAATTGACATACAAAAGAAACTCCGGCATGTAAACTCTAAAATAGCCTTTAAAGGTCAACTCGGTGCGGTCATCTCTTGCTCAGCGTTATATCATCGGTCTCGAAACTCAAGGATATGCTAACATGCAAAGGAAAACTCAGATCCGACTCGAACTTGTATCGCAAAACCGGATCGCTAAAATAGTAAGTCAGCCGGGTTTTCGCCAAATTTTGCATGCTAACTGACATACTCGAATGCGCAGATGATCTAATCTCAAAATAGCTGACAAATTGCCTTGAATTTCACACTTACTAAAAATAGTAAGTACCTCAGATTCTGATGAAACTTGGCGGGAAGCCTGCTGGATGTCTGCTGACAACAACATTAAGTTCAATTTTCAATTTTCTCACTTTACTTGACCTCGGACTGACCAGGAACGACGAAATCCTAATTTTAGACTTGGCCAACATTTCGCGTTTAAGCTCAATGACGGAGAAAGACAGAAGAGAGACAACAACAAAAATCAACCAACACCAAACCAAAAGCAAAGCCAAAATTAGGGGGTCCCCATTTGCAATGGGGCGATGTGTGAAAAACGTCACAACACATAGGAATAAAAGCCCACATAACATAGAAGACAAAGGTTTGTGTAAATTGGGGTTTAAACCTTGATATACGTTGTGCAAATCTCAACACTTGAATACTAAGAAATCTTGGAGGGACTCGTGAGGGTTACACGAAGTTTGTAAACAAAGTAAAGATGCCATTCAAGGTTCTAAAAGTCGAACGACATCAGTAACATAGATAATGAACAAACACAAATAAAAACCCAAACCGAAAGAAGTAGATATACAAACAATTAAGCCAAAAGTGATAATGACGCAAAAAACCCTAGACAAATATAACCAATTCAAAAACAAACTAAGCAAAGACTTAGAATGAAGAAAACCTAATCAAAGCTTTACAAAAGTGGCAAAAGAAAGAAAACAGGAAAACGTGCCAACATACCTGGGAAACCCATCGACAAAGGAGAAACCCTCGGCAACAAAAATTCGCTCGAAAAGCTACAAGAACTCCGAAAACAAGTGCGCCGAGAGAAAACAAGTATAAACCAATCTCGGACGAAGGGGAAATGGAAATAAAATGAGTTTAAAAATCACTAAAAACCCAAAATAAAATGCACTTAAAGTTTCATTAAACTTGCAATAAATGCCAAGCATGTGGTATAAGGGGTGTAGTCGCACTGAAAATCAGCGCGACTACATCTCTTAATGGAATTTGCAAAAAAGATGCAAAGGCACTAAAATTCGGCACTCCTGCACATGTAGGAAAAATGCTAACTCTCAAAACTGAAGTTTTCGCAATTTTGACCTTTTGCAATTTTTCAAAAGGCGAAAAGGGTAATCGCTCAAAATGACTTTTCAAGAGATTGGACCACACACGAGGGCGACTGAAATTGCCTCATTTTGCGTGCTTAGAGGACGTGGGCTATGAAACGGACAAGTTTCATAGGGGTTATACCAAGAATTGAGCGCAACTAAATTCGAGGATAACGGTACCAACACAAGAGGCCTCTTGAAAACCATCGAGAAGAAAAGCAATCAGATACTGCAAGGGCTCAGTCAACCCCTCAAAGAATTTCTATTCTAGTAAACCAATCCAAGGTACCATTGGAACAAGCTCAAGAAAGTCATCAGTTCTCTCATTCCCAACAACCACCGATCTACAACCCAATGTGATCCCAAGGTTCCAAGTTAATCTCAGAAAGGTATCACCATGTTGAAAGGTTCTCCTCTCCAAGAACCTTGAAGAGTAATCACCATTAAATCCCATACTAAAATACTTAAAAGGACTAAAATGTACACCAAGAGACATATCCTGCCAAGGCATCTCAGTGAAGTCCAAAGCTGCAATCTCCCTACCAAACTCGATCCTAGGCAATGGAAAAGTAAAACTTCCCAACCATAATATATAAACCTCAGTATATTCTCTCATGTGGTACCTAAAACGAAGCTGATCAAACGCTGCCAAGGGGTTGGTAAAGAAGATAACAGCAAAATAATCTCTAAAATTAGCCATCCAGGAAAGACCTCTGTTGCTACAAACTAAAAAGGTATAAATGACACTTAACCTCGAAGTGTCAAAGGGAAAAACCTGAATACTCCAGCACACCCAACCTACCGAAGAATCTCCCACAATCGGCTACACAATAGCATGCAAGAGCTCAAAATCCATCTGCCCATGGACTGAAATCACTATCACCAATGTGGAAAGGCAAGGGCAGCAATCAACAATATGAAATCCCTTTGAAAATGTAGGAGTCAAAAGTGTGGAAGTTGCTGAAAAATCATCTCCTACAATTAGATCAGCTCTACCCAACAAACCACCAATATCTCAACTGCTACTATGAAGAAGTCCGCCAATGCATATGCGTGACATGAACTATAGTCCCATGTAGCCTGATTGGAAAGTGGACAGCAGTATCACAACTGAAATTCGGCTCACAATTCCAATTCTGACACAGCTCCATACTGCTGGTGACTGTACCTGGATCCTGTTATTGACACCCATCTCATCACCGGAATCAGAAAAAAGCTCCATCATCCAACTCAAAAAGTGGATTGTCAAGAGAAGACTCAGTATCCATCTCAAACAATGGATTATCAACTAGTTGAATGCTATCATCATCCTCATGCTCAACCCAATCCCCTTGCTGGTCCAAACTCACAATTTCCACTTTCTTTGGGAAGGGCATAAGATCAAAATCTTTTTGAATGCTATCAAGCTCTTCAATTACGTACTTGATTTCTTTAGCCCTTTCTCTATTTTCTTGTCCTCTTGATTGTTTGGTTGTAATGTCCCCAATTTAGCCCTACGCTCCTCATTTGGATTTAGCCTATTTCTGGAAATCCGTAGGCTACTTAGATGTGCAAATTTAGGGTTTCCACTTTCAGTAAGTCTTGCTTCCAGCTCAGTTCAGCTTTTTGTTGGTTTTGAGGTGAACTTACTATTTTTGGCATTGGCTATTTTTATTAAGTCTAATTTTGGTAGTGGCATCATCCGCAGTTCAACTCAGGTCATCATTCTATTTTTGGCAATCCATCAGTTTCAGTATTGGCGTTGGTTTTGGTTATCTCCTTGGACTAAGTTTTATACTTAGTCAATTTCATGTTTTTAAGTTGTACCCCACGCCTAGGCTTGATGACTTCAAGTTGTTTTAAAGAGGGGAAATTAAGGGGTCAAGTTGAGCATTTAATGATTTAATAAATGCTTTATTGTTGCATTTTGAAATGGATGCCACAAAGGGAAGATGAATAATATTTTATTATTTCAAAATAAACTGAATGGTTGAAGTAGCGTCCCTTTTGGAAGTTGAAATGATTCGACTTCTTGGAATTCAAAGTGTTTCATTTGCCATTTGAAGCTTATTTATTGAGGCCTTGCTTATTCATTCTCATCTTTGAAAAATATTGTAAAGTTATGCTGTTGAATTGATTTTAGAACCTAGCTAAGGGGAAGCTTAGCAATTTTACTCCATTCTTTGGGCCTGAAACTATGGTTCCCTAGATGGTTGATTGAGAGTGTGCTTCATCCAGAAGTACATATTGAGCTTCAAAGTTGAAGAATTTGGTAATAATTTACGGTTTGTGTTTGCTAGTTATTTCATGGCTGAAGTAGGTTTTTATATACAGCTCTTCATATGATTTTATTTTGGTTTTGGGTAATTGCTCATATTGATTCTATGTCAAAGGTGACTCATCCTAGGAGTTTGCAGATTTTAATTTGAAGTTTCCGATTTTTAAAGTGAAAATCGCCCCTCTTGGAGGACTACCATGCTGGGGTTGCCTTGGAATTTCTGCATAATTGTTTAATGAGCTTTTGATGCAGTTTGTGAGTTGGAAATTGGGCGCCAACATCCTAGAATACTTTTGCAATTCATCTTAGGTCATTCGGAGGTATCTTTGGAGAGTTTTGAGCATTTTGGGTGTGATACAATTTGCTGGTTAACAATTTCAGTCTGCTGTTTATTTATATCAGATTGCTAATCATTCAGATTTTGGCTTACATTTTGGTGATTGAGAAGGTTAAATACTGAAATAATCATTCTTCAAATGTTTGCATTAATTCTATTATTGTAACACTTGTAAATGGCAGATTTGTTACATTGTAAGGCTGTGATTTAGTAGTACTAATCCAGTCATTTTATTTGCTACATTTACTTGTGAATTATTTGCAAACACTTTAACCCCTGGATGGTTTACCGCCAGTGTGGAAAAATCTAATATTGTATCTTCTTTCAATCACCCACTTTTGTAAGTGGCGAATCCCCACCGTAGAGTGGATGCCCGCTAAGTGGATGAATTATTTTGCATTGTATTGTTTATTCCCCTCCACTGAATAAGTGGTAGCGCGGACTCCTCATGGCTGGTTCACCGCCTATTAGCTTTCCAGTTGAGTTTCATTTTCAGTTTTAGTTGCTTACTCCGCCATATGCTATCACCTCGCCTTCTGAAGGATCCTAGTTAACATTCTTGGCGTTGAGTTCTTTAAATTAATTATCATTTTTTTGGAAGCTAACGCTAATCTCTTGGCGGATTGATGTTTGTGTTATGAAATTTCAAAGAAAAATTTGGTTGGCATATTTCATTGGCCGCATTAAATGGGTTGAGTAGTTTAAATAAAAACTAACACTGAAAGCATGGGTGCCCCAGGTAGCCAAGGGTGCTCAGTCTTTCAAGAGGTCAAATGATGGAATTAGGGTTTGCTCATCCCATCTAATGTTGCTCAAAATCCAGCAGGCTCCGTGGTGAGTCCATCAGCACAGTCATCTGATCATTTAGTCAACCGGAATTCGAGATTGAACAGAGAGCGCTTGACAAAGTAGCAGAATGCAAATCATGAAAAACTCAAAAAATATTCTAAGTCTGGGATTTTGGGCGCCCTAAGAGGAGATAGGCGCCTAGGATTTTGGAGGCTCATATCTAGCAATTAGGGTTTTCCAGATCAGTCAATCTCTTCAAAATCCTGCCAGCTTTGCAATGGATATCTCAGCAAAATCATCAGATCATTCAGCTGCAGGCAAATTCAGATCGAATAGAGGACATAGAATGAGGTTTCAAGTTTCAAGGATAAAAAGAGTAAAAAACGACTAAGTTTGGCAGTGATGGGCGCTCTAGGAGGAGATAGGTGCCCAAACATTTGAAGCCTCAAATTCAGTAATTAGGGTTTGACATCTCCAAAAAGATCTTCTCAGATTTAGACAAGGTACACAACAGAACAGTCAGCTAGTCAATCGGGTCAATCTAACTCCCAGAATCATAAATTCATTAGAAGATCAAAGAAAACAAATAAAAGTTGAACACAAAAATGGCAAACACTGGAAAAGTTGGGCACCCTAAGTAGCCAGGGGCACCCAGAATTTGATGGATCAAATAAAGTTTTTATCAAAAGTTGCCCCCTAGAAAAATCTCGTCAGATTCGATCAAGCTCCGCAACAAGATCATCAACCAGTTCACGGGATCAATCTAGTGTCGAAAAATCAAGATCAAACTAGCGTCAAAACTCAAGCAAAAGTTGAAATTTCAAGAAAATTGGCCAAGTCTAGAGAGGAAAAACGCCCCTAGAAGAGAGAGGTGCCCAAGGCTCAATGCCTAGTCAAATTTTCCATTTTTATCATGCATCAATAAAAAGTGTCCAAGTTCAACGAAACTACTCAGGATTAGCTTCGAAAGTTTTAAAACAGAGAATAAAGCATTTTATTTATCCTCAAAACTTATTTAAGAAGGCTTTGGATTTCATTATTCACTTTTTGCAAGTTGGCATCTAAGAGCAAGAGAGGAGACATAAAATTTTATTCTTTTTAGGATTTGAGAGCCAAAACGTGGTGCTTTTTCACAGTTCTTCATATTTTCCCGATCAGCACACATAGACGCTCCTTTTTTCATACTTTATTTCTCTAGGGCATCAATATTTAGAAGAAGGGGGTCAATATTTTCAATTTTCAGCAATCTGGGTCAGCTCAGTTCTTGATTCTCTACAACTTTGAGAAATTTTTCAACTTTCAAGAAACTGCTTTTTTCATGCATGTCCAAGAAATCTTCAAAATTTTCAACATTTGATCAATTGGTTTCATACAAAACGTGATTTTGCACAAAACCTAGCTCTCAGATTTTTTCAGAAAAAGTTCAAAAAAATTAGGGTTTGTTGTTTTTTCAATCAGCCTTCAATATTTTCCAAAACGAACGATCTGGGTCTTCTTGCAACGAGATTCTCTACAAAACCCATATCTCAATTTTTTTTTCAAAAATCTGTCTGTTTGAAGAAGAAAAACCAGCAAGCTAAATTTAGCTTTTGTGTAGAACTTGTCCGATCATAATCAAGTTTACTGTCAATCTTCAAGTTTTTCAGCATACAGTATTCTCCTATGGAATTCAGAGCCAAACAAGTGTTGTATCATGATTATCTGAACGGACGATGTTGAGAAATGTTTTTTCAATACCGCCATGAACAGAAAACATCATCATCTCAGTCGAAGAACGTGAAAGGGTGTGTTAAGAGCAAAAGGACAAGTATTGGAAAAGAGTTCTACAATACTCTTCCGTTGGAGAATCAAGATAAACGTGAGAAGCATAAAATTGCAGAACCGCCAAGTTATCAATTAATGAGTCATCTTTTGGGGCAGCGATGTTTTTCAAGAATAGAACTCAGAAAGCAGCTGAAGATGTGAAAGATTTTCTAAGGTGAAGAGATCCTAGAAAAGAAAAATATTGCCTTAGATACTATTGATGCTCTTGATAGAAAGGCAATTTCCAGCTTTTTGGCAGATGTGGTTGAGATTTAAAGCATAATTGAACTTGAAACTTTCTCCTAGCTTTCTTTCTATTTTTGTCTCATCCTTAGCTTGTTTTAGTTTTAGAAATAAAGCTTGCATGTTGGCAAGTCTTAGTTGTAAAAGCAAGGAGATTTTAGTGTTCCTTACTCCTCTGCTTGTGTATAAATAAGGGCAGCATTGCCCATTTTTCTTTAAACATGCTTGTGATAGCAAAACGTTGAGCCTACTAGTGCCTTCTAATTGTTATTCAGTGTTGTTCAGAACTGGGCTTGTGATAACAAATTGCTGAACCTATTTTTCCTGCAAGTTGTTGTTTAGTTTCAGTTCACTTCGTGTAAAAGCAAGCTTGTATGCCTCTTTAGCTGCAAGATATTGTTCAGTTCTTGTGTTCCTTGTGTCAATGTATTTTGGTTGATCGCTAAACTGTAAGCCTATTTTGCTACAATCCTGTTGTTCCAGAAGTGTAATCTTTGTTACTTGAGATTTGAGAAATAGAGTCTTGTGCCTACTTTTCCCTGATATAATGTCTTAGATTTTTGTCTTATGTATTATGCTTATATGATCTCTATTTCAGCTTGCATTGAAAGTAAGTAGATGTGCATTTGAAGAAAGTTTATTTAAGTATTTATGTCAAAGAATCATTCTTTGTTCATTTCTAACTCTCTTGCTTTGTGTTTACTTGAGTAGTTAGAAACGTCATTAGAGTAGGCTTAGTTGTAGTTGAACTCCTAAAAGAGAAAATCTCAACTATGGCACTTGAGTTTTATAACATTGTGCTCTTAGCTAAACAAAAAGATTGGCAAATTAGTTTAGTTTACTTTCTTTTAAGCAACATCAGCAAAGAGGGAACTTCCCCTCCTAATTCGAAGAGTAGTTTATCTATGCATATCTGTTTGTTTCTAATCCGCATTCCAGAGGTGCAAATTAAAACGCCAACAATTTTCTGGCACCCACCGTGGGGCACGAGGCATAAAACTTCAAGAAAGCTTATGCTTTATGACACAGGAATGACCATTTGGCACCCTATTGCGTGATCCAGCCAGAAGCAATGGGTGATAACAACAATAATGCTAGCAAGAATCCGAGACGTCCACCCCCATTACCTTGGGGTAATAACATTGGACCTTTGGCTTTGCAGGTAAATCATGAGTTACCTAAAGAGTCAAGGAAGCACTTTCCACAGTTTCACAGCGATGGGAGTCAACATCCCGATGATCATCTTTCTGCCTTCTCAACGGTCTGTGCCATCTTGCACGTGGCACATGAAGACACCGCAATGCGTCTCTTTGTGGAGACTCTTGTTGGGAATGCTGCTAACTGATTTAATCACCTGGAGCCGAGCATTATTACAAGCTGGGCAACTATGAGTGAGAAATTTTTGCCGAGATTGAAGCCTGTTGAAGACGGTCATTAGTTGTTTTCCCAACTTGCAAATTCAAAGATGGAGTACAACGAGCCCATGAGGGAGTTTGTAGTAAGATTTAATTGTCTTGTTACACGACTTTCTTCTACACCTAATCCATCACCGGAGATTTTGCTGAGCTGCTTCATAAATGCTCTTCCATCAAAGATAGCCTTCTTCCTGAAGACGGAGAAAGAAACAGAATTGACAGATGTGCAAAGATACGCCATCAAGCTAGAGGATAATATGATCACTTCTTGCATGATGAAGAAGGATTCAATAAGGCCTCTAGTTTAGAGTTCTGCAAATCCATAGCTACAGAAGGTAGCCAATGAGATACTTGCACTATCACCACCACAGTATCAACCTCAGCAACAGTACTAACCTCAGCAGCCATATCAACCAAAGAGAAATAATTTTCAGCCTTACAATAATTATAGGCCATGATTGCCAGCACCTCCACCAAGACCAACAGTTTAAGCTACACAAAATGCAATACTTTGTTCTTTCCATGATACCGATGCACATACTGGTACTACATGTCCCGAGAACTTAAGAATGAGTCGAAGGCCAAGTCTCGATTCACAGTGGTCAAGTGCCAAGATCCTCAAGCCTAAATTCTATATCAAGAAACGGGACTTGGTACCTATGCTATGCTGTCAGAGATACCTGAAGAAAGTCAAGAGGTCGCATGTTCTGTAGATACATCAGCAAATGATCCAAAGTTGTCGACTATGCAATTTGATGGGACTTGTTCCACTGTTGGACCAGGAGCGAGAGCTGTAATAATCTCTCCTAAAGGACGTTTGTATCTGTTTGCATACCGCTTGCATACCACTTGCAGTTCGAGTGCACCAACAATACGACGGAATACGAGGCGCTTTTATTAGGTCTCATAAATGCAAAGGATATGGGTATCAAACAACCCAAAGTTGAAGGTGATACAGAGCTGGTTGTGAAGCAGGTCAGAGATCAATTCCAAGTAAGAGCAGATCGCCTTCGGCATTACAAAATTAGGGTGTGGAATGCAATCGACTGGTTTGAAGCATTTGACATTAAGTTTATTCCTCGCCTAGACAATAGCAGAGTAGATGCCCTTGCGGTATCGGCTTCTCTTTTCATGCCACATTCTAACTTTTGTCAAAATGCATTTGCTATTGAACTTATATACAGGCCAGCTGTCCCTGACAACCGTGATAATTGGCAAGTCTTTGATGACGACGACCACATTAAAGATTTTCTTGCCATGGGAGATAATTTTAAAGGGTTATTCTTTGAGGGCAGTTTGTCTCCTTTTAGAGAATCAGTAATAGAAGTTTCTGATGTGGCAAAAGCTGCAGAAGATGCGGAAAAACCAGAAGAAACAGATTCCAACATTATCCAGTTGAAAGTTTATAAGATTCCCCCAAGGGCTTGGTATCCTTGGAGAACATATTTGACAGGCATGACAAATACATTCAAGATCAGAAGAACTCAGGAGAAAAGACCTCTGCAGAGCATCATCAAGTGGATATTGGTACAGAAGACAAGCCTCGGCTTGCTAATTTTGGAAAATGTTCTATTGCAGAGGAGAGTGAGAGGTTTATATCTTTGTTCAAAAAATACCGAGATGTTTTTGCGTGGTCTTATGAAAACTTGAAAGTTTTCACACCAAGAGAATTGTCTCATACAATTCCTCTTAAACCTGAAGCTAAGCCCTTCAAGCAGAAACAAAGACACTACAATCTGCGAATTCAAGATACCACCTATGCGGAAATTCAAAAGATTGTGAATGCGAAAATCACTTTTCCAATTCATCATTCCACTTGGGTGTCGAATATAGTTCTTGTACGTAAGAAAAATGGAGAGATCCAAATTTGTGTGGATTTCAAACTTAAATCAGTCATCTCTCAAGGATAATTATCCTTTGTCGATCATGGAGCATACCTTGCAGACGGTTACTAGTTCGGAGATGCTATCTTTACTAGACATTTTTTTTGGATACGATCAGATTGCAATGGCTGAACAAGATCAGTTCAAAACGGCGTTCACTACCCCATGGGGTACATTTACCTATAAAAGGATGCCCTTTGGCCTCATCAATGCCGATGCTACATTTCAAAGAGCCATGGATTTGGCGTTTGGAGATTTGAGGAACAAAGTAATTGTTGTCTACCTTGGCAACCTCACTGTTTTCTCAAAAATATGAGATCATTTTTCACACTTGGGGAAAGTGTTTGAGAGATGCAGATACCATAAAATTTCATTAAATCCTAAGAAGTACATCTTTGCATTGACGGAGGGCAAGCTGCTTGGCCATATCGTCTCAAAAGAAGGAACTCGAATTAACTCTTGTCGGGTTGATTCCATCAGAAACTTGTCTTTTCCAACAAGCAAAACTGGGGTACACTCCTTTGGTAAGGTGAATTCTGTACGAAGGTTTGTGTCGGACTTCTCAAAGCTAACAAAGGACATATCTGCTATGATGAAGAAGTTTGTTTTCAAGTGGACAGAACAAGGAAAGAAGGCATTCGTAGCAATAAAAGAAGCTATCAGCAAAGCACCAATGCTGGTCCATCCTGACTTTGATAAGGATTTTATCCTTTATTGTTATACATCGGAGCACACTATGTCTGCCATTCTAACACAGAAGTTGAATGAAGAAACTGAGTCTCCAATTGCATTCATGAGCAGCAGTTTCAAGGACAGTGAGTCATGGTACTCTCAAATTGAAAAGAATGCATATGCAGTGGTCAAAGCCGTAAAGAACTTCAAATTTTATATCTTGAATTCTCACACAATTGTTTATGTCACCGATCCAGCGGTTAAAAGCGTGTTAACTCAACAAGAGATGGGCACAAAGAGAGGTAATTGGGTCGCAAGGGTGCAAGAATATGACTTGGAGATCAAGCCCACTAAACTTGTCTGCGGGAGAGGATTCTGTCAATTGATAGCAGAGGATGGTGATCAGAAGCACCAAGCCGAGGGCGAACCTAAAATTGAACCTAAAGTTAAAGAGGATCTTCCTATGGTCCTACTTCTTGATTCTACAAATGAATGGTATGCTGAGATATGGTACTACCTGACTTATGGTGAATGTCCAACCCACATGGACTAATAGCAAAAGAGAACACTAAAGTTGAAAGCGCAAAACTTTGTGCTTTGGAATGATGTTTTGTACAAGAAAGGGTTGGATGGAACATTTTTGTTATGTGTGAATAAGGACCAACAACGGCGGTTGTTGGAAGCATTTCACAGTGAAGCATGCAGTGGCCACTTTTCATCAAAGGTAGCATTCAAAATTTTGCGAGCACAATTCTTCTGGCTAACTATGTTTTGCGACGTGTATGAATGGGTGCATAGGTGTCAAATGTGTCAGTAGTTTGTTGGCAAGCTTAAGTTGGCAGCCATTCCTCTTAGACTAGTTGTCATAGACGCTCCATTTCAGCAATGGGGTTTGAATTTTGTAGGTCCTATCAACCCACGTTCTAGCAAGGGGCATATTTATGTCCTAACAGCCACAAACTATTTCACCAAGTGGATTGAGGCCATTCCAACCAAGCGAGCTACCTCCAAGGTCGTGTGACTTTTTGAAGGAAAATATTATTTTGCGCTTCGGGGTGCCGCACAAAATTGTGACTGATAATGCAACATGTTTCTCATCTGAGGAGCTACTGGAGCTTTGTTTTGATCACGGTATTACTTTATCACATTCATCAGATTATTACCCTCAAGGTAATGGACAGGCTGTAATATTCCCCCAAAAAAAATTCGAATTTTATCAACACAACACACCACTAATTAGCGTTAGCTCCAAATGATAACCAGCAAGAACGGTAACCCTTCACCTTTTGATCACCAATATCCCAATGTGGACAAGGTGAGAGCATACGGTGTTGGGGATCGTGTTACACCCCGATTGTATAGCTACTACTGCATAGGGAAATGCAGTGTAGTGATTGAATCTTTTAGATGAATAAAACATGTTGTTCTTGTTATCAAATGATTGTCTCATTTGTCTGATACTTCTATTGATGTAATTTTGAATAAATGTTGCATATAAGTTATGGAATAATGTTTATTCAACTTTTAGATGTTTTATAAACTGCTTTGTTTTGAGCATATGACTTCCATCGTCATATCATGATGTGCAGGAAAGAGGATCATTCCTCCAGGCAGAGGAGAGATATCACTCGGGGGGGAGCTTGGTCAGGAAAACAGTAACGAGAACCATCTGAGCATACAGACGCATTCCTTAGACTGAATAAGCTTAGTCAATTTGTGAGGGTAATAGATAAGTCATCCATAGGCTTAGGTGTATGCGTTAGGAGTCGTGTTTACTTCTATATGCATTTATAAATGATGTTTATCTATGTATCTATTTGTGATTTTACGATTATGTGGATATTAATAATATTATATTATTATTGCTTAGTGACTTTACGTATATATATATATCGGGTTGCTGACTGGCTCACGATATATAGATATATTTGTTAAATATATATATTTAATTATTTATTAATGATTAAATATAATATTATTATAGTTATATTAAAATATATATATATATTTAAAATATATGTATTAATATTAAGGTAATATGTCCATGTATATAAATATATATATATTACGATGTTAATATCGAAAAATATATATATATATATATATTTATATATATAAACATATTAACACTTAATTAAATACATATATTATAAAATATAAATAAGGGTTATTTTGTGATAATGGATTGAAAATTGAATAAAGTGGAGAAATTTGTAAATATTCAAAAGAATAAATATGGAACTCAAAAGTAATAGAGTTGAAGGATTTAAATCAAAGTGAAATAGAAATAATTGTTGAGAACATTTGAAAAGAAAAAAAATACGTTTTTGAGAGTCATTCCCATGAAAATGAAAACTGTCGTGACACAAATCGTGCGCCTGGAGAAGCTTGCGCTTGAAGCAAACGGCATAGACCAAGTCTGGAGGAGAGGCGTTTGTTGCTGTTTATCAAACCACAAATAATGGCAACGTGGAAGTCTTCCACACTTGACCTCTTCATCTGGAACAAACTTTCAAACTAATTGCTTCAAAAATGACCAAAATCTAAAAACGTCAGGAGGTGTCGAGCTCAAGAATTTCACCATGTGCAGATTGATAAGGTCGTGGCTTGAAAGGATAATGATTTTCCTGAGATTTTCGCCACAAATCTCTCAAAAGCTTCTCAAATCTCAGTGCTGGCAGCTTGGACGCCTTAGGAAGAGGAATTTGTTGGGTTTCAAAACACTATATAAAGGCTGCTTCCTCATTCTTCAACACACGAATTTGGAATTCGAGTTTGTTCTCTTTCAAAGATATATAAGTATTTTCTGAGTGTTCATCATTTGTTGTGAATGAGTTTCTAACTGTTGTGAGTTTGCTAAAGCTGCATTTCATCATATTACTTAGAGTGTGAGAACTAGAGCTTTTAACAGCTGCAAATATTAGACTGTGCTAAAATACCTTTTAGGAAGAAGTAAAATAGCAATTTCTAGTAGAGAAGTGTTGTTTAGGGAGAGTGCTTTGGAAGGAGTTTTCTATATTTGAGAGAGAGAGAAACTGCAATGTACCATCTTCAATTGGGAATTTTGAAAGTTGCTGCCAGAACAGTGCTGGGAGAGAAGCTCATTATCACAAGCATGTTATCTAATTTGTGATTTTTGCTTGAATGGTCTCTTTTATTCTTGAGTTTGCTGGTTGCAATTAGCATGTTATAAGCAAATAGTTCTTAGCAAATTAATATTGTTTTGATAAGCTTCATAAAGAATAAATGCATAAGGGATTTCATTGTAATCGAAGGATAAATGAATAGGGAATATCAATGCAATTAAGGGTAAATGCTTGGGAAATCAATATATTTTAATGATAGATTAAAAGGACTTATGGATAAAAGGGTTTTAAGAAGGGAATCAATTGTTTAGGAAGTTTAAAGATAGCTTAACATAATATGCATTATGCTATGAAGGATTTTTATGTGCATTTGCTTGACTTTACAATTTTGTATGATCTTCGTATATGGAGAATACGTAGGGTAAATAATATCTACTAGGAACGAAATGACATCAAACCAAGTATGATCCTTAGCTTATGTTATTAGGTTAACTCTGACAAGCTTCACTCCTAGGATAAAGATTTCCGGAATCAGGAGTTAGGATATTAGATACTTGTTTATTGGCTCATTTCTAGTAGACTGTTTGAGATAGGAAGTCTGGGGTAAACTAAACCCATTGAAGGACATAGCCTACGCGTAGAGTAAGATAGCCCAAAATCAAATCGGCCCTGAGTAGTGCTTATGATAGATGACCTTCATTCGAAGTACTGAATGAGAATACTTTGGCCAAAGTAGTGAAAGGTACGACATCCACTTAGGTGTGAGATAGTTGAGACTACACTGTCAGTTCATTGTGATCCTAGTACTAGTTCGAGATTGTGAAATAGCAAGGTTCTAGTTGTGTAGGACACAACACTATGCTCAGTTGGTAATCGTTAAAGGATACCCTACCAATCTCTTCTTCGAAGGGAGGGCCATCTATCTAACGATAGGTGTGCGGGGGACCACATTATAAGTCCGTGGTTCGCGGAAAAGCGCCCGAGTGATGTTTCTCCTCTACAGCAAGCGACTGATGTACCAAGATTTGAAAGGACGGACTCCTAGACCTTCTTACTTCTATTTGTGCAAAAGCTTACAAGCTATGTATGTAATTGTATTACTTTTGAACTCTGATTTATATTTGCAGTGTAAATGAAATTCATGTGGAAATATATTGTATCTTGTACATATTTATCAATAAAGAAAGGAAAAAATTTATTGTATTGTCTTTGTTACTTGTTACCTTTACATGCTTAAAGTGAGATTTGGAAAATTTCAATTAATGCAAGGGAACGGTCGTTACATGTGGTATCGGAGCTATCAGGTTTTGCACTGAAACCTATGAGCTCATTACGCAACAATGCGTAAACCTTATCAGAAGATAATGGTTGAAAAGTTCTTGTGCCACAACGGCAAGAGAAAATAACTTAGAGAAGTGAAAAGGAAAAATAAGATCCTTAGTAACTTATGTAAACTGGGACGAGTTAAGAGTTATCCCTAAAAAAAAAGAACTCCTAAAGCAACAAATATCACCTAGAATTGTGGAAGTATATGCAATTAGGTTAGGCAGAAAGGTTAGGATGAATAACCAGATTCTATCTTTATCCAACAAAATTGTTTTATGACTCCAAGGAATGAGAAGGAATGTGATAACCTTTTGTAGTTGCAAACTACAGTTATAAAGAGTTGGGAACTTTTGGATTTTATTAGAACAACTACGAGTCTATGAGAATTTGAGAATGAAACAAGGGAATTAATGTCGGAGTCAAGACATCAGGGCGACAACAGAAATTGTCAGATGAGAAACCACTAAAACCTAGGAAAAGATAGAGTAAGAGGCTGCACGGAATATGGCAAGGTAATGTCCAGTATACCAGGAAATGAAGATCAAATGTCATTGTTGGTAGCACATACATACTCTCTTTAGATTCCAGAGGAAAATGGTAGAACATAAGACAGATCAATCTGATTATGTTAGTAGAACTAACATAATGTTCTAAGTGGATAAACTCATCAAAGCAAACAACGTTTTTGGAAAACTTGACTTACAGGATTTTGATTTTAAATAATATATTGTGGACGAGTAGTTGCTTAGAATCCTGAAAGGGTATTTCAGCTTAGCAAATAATGATAGGGTTACATAAACCATGATCATACTTGAAACGTTCATTTCAGCAAATGTGCAAAATATTATAGTCAATAAGCGAAAGTGGTAAACCAAAACTTGCATGAAAATCTTGTGAATGTATGCTTATATGTTTTCCAAAAGATAGTTAAAAGTTTAATTAGGCTAACTTGTATTAAACATTCAGGTTTAAGTGAACTTTTAAATCATGGTGAAAGTGTATGATAGAACGAGAAATATTCCTGGAACAAGTCGTGAAGAGGAACAAGAACCAACAGGAATGGAAGCAAAGCTGGATCAGATTCTGGCGAGATTGTCCAATCTTGAAAAGGAAAAAGCAGTCGAGATACTTATCACCAATAATGAAGAGGAAAGTTCTTCGCATGGAGAAGACATTAATCATAAACATGAGAAGGAGAAATCTCCAACTCTGTCTATTGAGAAGAAGAAGAAACAAGTGTCCACTGAGTTAACAAGGGATATGAAGAAGATATACCCTCCAAAATTTGATGGAAGTGCCCGAGGTGATGAAGCTGAAACCTGGTTAGTACAAATGGAAAAGTACTTTGAAATAAGAAATTATGACGAAGTTACTAAGGCAACTTGGGGTGCTTATCAGTTAGCAGGTGAAGCCTCTAATTGGTGGATAAACAAAAAGCTAGAACTTGACATAAGTTCTTGGAAGCTCACTTGGGGGGAGTTCATTGAGATTTTCTGCAAACGATGGTTGCCACAACTCTATTATGACTAAAAACTCTTTGACTTTCAAGAATTGAGGCAAGGGACCAATAAGTCAACGAGTACTGGGAGAAGTTTATTCGGCTTATTCGATATATTCCTATCTATCATAAAGATGAACGATTCCGGATCAGGAAATTCATCTTGGGACTGAACAAAAATATTGGAGGTGAAGTCGATATGCATGGTCCGACCACAATGGACCTTGACTAAAATAAAATGTTATATTATAAAGTCACTTGAGAATAAAATAATATTATTTTCTAGAAGCTTTTTGGAGGTGATTGTGAATTCTTTATAAGGAGCTCATTGCAAGCCATTTCTTCACATCTTGAGTTCATCTACTTTCATGCTTGTGTGGTGAAGAGCTTGTAAGCTTGCATTGTCCGAGGGTTTGAAAACTCTAGGATACCAAGTTCGGTTGTGCAACATCAACCCTAGCTGGAATTGAGTGGGAGATACTTCAGTCTTCCAATTTGGGACAAAATTTAATGGTCTATGACCAAATTTTGAGTGCATTGAAGAAATCGATTTTGGAGATAATATTTGCAGATTTTATTAATCATTTTTCAGTTTGGAGGGAATTGAATTTTGCAGCTGGGAGTTTGATTTTCAGTCATAAAGGAAATTTGATATTATTCTTGGAAAATCATGGCATTTCTTGGACTTTTGGTGCAGCTTCTTTGAAGTATTTTTGGAGTCTTTCTTTGACAAACTGGGCACACATTCCAGCAGGCTCGATTTGGCAAGTGGGAGGCATAATTCAGTTCGAATTGGCTTGAGGAAAGGACGCAGACCATCAAGGAATTAAGGCGCTGCATCTTGGCACCAAGAGGGACAATTTTTGGAAAAGGACGACTGTGTTACATCAGATTTTCATCACAGCATTTGGCGTTATTCCCAGGTTCTCTAAATCAGTTGTAATCTTTGCATATTTTAGTGGTATTTGCATTGTTGAAATAGCTGGAACAGATCACTGTTATAACTGTGATATTATATTGTAATACTTACATATTTATAGTAATAAAGTCTGCATATCATATCATTGCCATTAGGGTCTGAGTTGGTCTTTATTTACATCTCATATTGTCCTTCATAAGGGTGATCAGCATTGTAATGATTTGAGTTTCATAATAGCAATTCATGGAGTTTGGAGTTTGCATTCAAAGTGTTTGTAAAAATGCCAATGTGCTGTAGGTGCAAATTTGCATAAGTTTCAGTCATACTATTGCATAGAAAAATCCAAAAATATTTGCATTTCATCTCTAGTGCATTTCAAGTCATTGGGCATTGATAGTTAAGCATTTTATGCATCATTCCATCATTCAAAACAAGAACAACCAAACAGAAAATCAATTACCAGCAGTAAACAGTTTGCAAGACAAGTGTTTGTCAAAATTCCCAAGACAACAAAACAGAAAATTTGGGATAGATTTGGCAAGGCACTTTATATTAAACAACAAGTGCTGAAAGTAAAATAAGACTCAACCACTTCTTTAGTGGGAGTAATTACAAAATATTAAAGTGCAGAAATATAAATAGTTGTTAGTACTACTAAACCAGCTTTACAATGATAGCTTCAGCTGCACAATAATGTAAAGATATATCAACAAAAACCTCACTATGTTAGAGAATAATCCCTAACTGATACAATATGCTATAGAATAGGAAATATAGCATAAAATCATAATTATATCAGATCTGATTAGAAACAGTAAACATAGAAAATCAGACCAGCAACATAAGAATTCACCAATTTACTCATAACTTCACCAAACGGACTCCGAATGACGAGAGGCTAAAAGCAAATGAATCCTAGAAGCTACATGTCCAAAATACAACGGGAAGACACCTCCAAAATCTGCACCTGTCAGTGGAGAATTCAAGGAGGAGTTTGCAATAATGATTACTCTACTCAACCGAGTCACAGGTCAAGCAGAGGCCACTAAATTCCAGCCATGGATGTTTTATATCATCTCTCACATCATTAATAAAACAGAGCTTTATGACTGGCCGACTTTGATCAGCGATAGTCTCCACCATCAGATGACAAAATATTTCAAAATCCATGAGTTTCACATGATTTCCTACCTTGTGTATCTAATGGCCTATCAAGGTAAATTCAAAGGTTTGAATATCGTAGGAACTCTGGGTACTCAACATGTATATCATCATTACCCACTATTGGAGTTTTCAGAGTCAACACATAATTATATGCGGGTGAATGATGCATTCTTGATGCATACAGTGAGAGACTTAGACAATGAGTTGCATGTACAGATTTCATCAGGTGCCAAAGTAGCAATGGCAGAGTGGGCTGATTGGTTCATCCAGTTTCTACATTCTCCTTTATCAGAGTGTACGGATTATCAAGTAGTCTAGTCATGTTGCCGAGGTATCCCACAGATGAGGTGGTGTTCATGGAGTTTATGAGGTAAGTGAATGAAATTCACACGTTCTTGCAAAACCGAAAGAAGGTTGCTTTTAGTTTTCCAGTTGAGTTGGGTATCTACAGATGTAGATCATCGGTTGATGCCAAGGTGATGGGTGATGAGTTATCAAAATTTGGCCTCAAGTTGTTCAACAAGAGGCGATCATACGATCCTCATGGCATTTTTGCATCCCGTCTTGGCCAAAATCACGCTCATGTGCTCGTGGTTGAAGATTTTTGGGCTAATTGCGATGATGAGTTTGAAGTGTGTAGGCGCAGTAACATCAGGTTTACCCTCCAGCAGATGGTTGATTTCCTGTCAGAGCATGTAGAAGGATTGTCCGATGATGATGGAGAAGTGCTTCTTCCTATGTACGCCAAAGATCAAATTGAGCAATGGCCACTTCCACAAGTCAATTGGTCCATCAAAGAAAGTGCTTCAATTGAAGAAAGAATGAGCTGGATTGTCAAAAACAGCAAGATTTTCTTAAACCTCAAAAGGACACGAAAGGAAGCTATTCCAGTTACAGAGCCGCCAATAGTCCAGTCATCCCTACCTTCTTCCAAACCAAAACCAAGAATAAAGGCTATGAGCCACCCTCCAGAAAGTTTGAAGATTGGTAGAATGGCAAAGAGTACAAAGAGAAAGTTGGAGTTCTTCGATGCAGTTCAGTAGGAACAGCCGAAAGTTGTATCAAAAGTTCCACCAGAAGAGCTAGCGCCACAAGCAGAAGCAGTGCCTTTGTCACCTGATTCTCCACCATCGCTAAGGTCTTCTCACATCCATATTGATTCAGAGGTTGAAGATGTTGATGAAGCTGAAGCCGAGCCTCCCAAAGAAATTAGTAAAGACACCTCGTCTTGGCTTGAGAACATCATGGGAAGAAAGAGGAGGAAGCCTTCGTATCAGCTGAACTTTGTAGAGCTTGAAAGCGTTTACCAAGACACCCCAGTGAAGAAACCTAAGAAACAAGTTCACATAGAGAAGAATCCAGATGGTGGAATTATCATTGAGACTGCTATGCCTCCAGAAGATAAGAATATTGATAAGGTTGAGATTGATAACTTCACAGTTGTCAAGGCCAATCTCGGTAAAAGCAATTGGCATATCGACTTGAATCTCTTAGAGGTTGCAACAGGAAATCTAAAGGATACAACGCTTAAGGATGGAGAGGATAAGGCAACCCTCAAGGCTCAAAATCAGAAGTTGCGGCAATATGTTTCTAATCTACTTCACGGAACTTCACAAGCCACTCTATTCCTTCCACAAATTCTAGAGTCATCGGCTGATCAGCATCAGTTCAATCAATTGGTCATATATGGGAAGCATGTGCAAGACTGGATAGAGGAGTTCATCACTAGGGGCAGAAATGTACTTATAGAGATGTATCAGTTGAGGTATAACGCCCATGATCTGTACCAAGGGATTTAGGGGTTTGAGCATTGTATGGCGGAGGTGAAACCTATAAACGAGATTATTATTTCAAAATTTTGGATGGCATATGATTTAGTGGTTGCAAAAGAATATAAGAGAAAGATTCTTGCATGGAGAGAACAACACCTCTTCAAGGTGAAAACTTATGAAAGAATATTTGAAGAACTAGCTGAATATAGATAGAAGGTTGTTGATGTACTCAGATTCATAAGTGTATTTGTTTCACAAATCCCTTGTCGATATCGTTGTGATGATGGCGATTTTGTTGAACTTGATGAAGTGCAAGTAGAGTTCAAGAATCTTGTTCGTGACAGTGTTGGCGTTTAAATTAGCACCTCTGGAGTGCTGATTGTAAATGTTCAGCTATTTCAAATGTTTTGCAACACTTCTTCGTTATTTAAAGAGGAGAAGTCCCTCTCTGCTGGGAGCAATGCGTAAGGAAGGGAAATGTAAACTAAAGTTCCTATCTTTTTATGCTTCAGCGGCAGGACACAAGGGTGCACAAACACAATGCGCCGTAGCTAAGCTTTTTCTCTGGTTTCTGCAGATCTCAACTACGACTAATCTAGCTTTTATCTATCCAATACCTTCAAGGTAAACAGAGTATGAGGGTAAAGGAGCGGGAATGGTTTGGTTGGATCACCTGAATTCGCCGTCTCCTGAGAATATGACCGAGGCTCTAAACTCTCGGGTATACACCGGGATAAGGTTGGTACAAGCAAACGCTCTTTACGGTAAACTAGATCTGAGACCTGCCAAGGAGGAGGGACTCCTATCCGAGGTATGGGCTAGGAAATAGTTTACAAGAAACAACAATTTTACGATGCCTTGGCCAGCGAGCTTGCTAAGGAGGAGGGGCTCCTATCCGAAGTATAGCTTGGAAGTCAACACATTAAACAACAACGAATGATAACTTGTCAATAACAAATGTCCAAGGAGGAGGGACTCCTATCCGAGGAGGGAAATGAGACAACGAGCTAGTTGACACAAGACGTGGACACAACTCAAAAAGATTGACCAAAATGCAAGCGCCTTCTGATATTCTCCTTCAAAGCTTCATCAACAAATTACAAAGGTTGGGAAAGCAAAGGCACGAAATCATGCACAATTACAATCGACCAACGAACTCTCATCCAAGAGTGAACAAATATCCGCTTTCAAAGCTGTTGGCAACAATGGCGTAGCAATTTTGCATAGCAAGTAAAAGTTGAACAAATAATGAGCCCAAGGCTCTTATTTATAGAACTCAAAGGAGTGGGCAACCCCAAAATCTCCTTGAGTTAACAATGAGTTCTTGCCAATCAATTAGCAAGATTTATTCCTAAAAAGGGGGAACAAGCAGTTAACTGGAAAACTACTTTAGTTAACTGAAAATCAACAAAGAATCAACTGGAAACTACTTTAGTTGACTGAAAGTAAACTAAAGGTGAACTTTAATAAAAGTATCCCTCCAAACTAGACATCCACATTTAGTAGAGATCTAAGATCCACAAATCATGGAAGCCAATTAGACATCCTTAATCAGTGGGATCTGACAATGCATGATTTAAGGAAAGTGGAGTTAAACTTGGAAAGAAGCATCAAGTTAACTCCAACTACATTTAATATCATCTTGAGTTGACTTGGAAAGAAGCATCAAGTCAAACTCAAGTCTCATAAATGCCACTTGGAGGGTGTATGGTGTCCTTCTTTGGTGCATTTATAGTTCGCCACTAATCAGCAGTGTCTCTATCCATTGATTGACTTCATCAGCTTTTGGGGAGTTAATGCTCTGTAGGATGATGACGTGGCGTCATAGCATGATCTCACCCGTTGTGAGTTGATTTCTGAAGTCAATACACTGAGATGTTGCCTCTTCAAACTTGGTTGATAAAGCTGCTACCTTAGCCAACTTGCAACCATCTAGATCATCAAGAAAGGTACTGCGAATGACATCCCTGAACTGGTTCTATATAGTGACCATCTTCGATGTATTCTCCTCCCTCACGCTGATATTCCATGCAAGGGAAAGATATCACCAACATTCTTGCGAAGTTGATAATAGTGGCAACCACCCGTCTGTAATCAATCAACTCTATTGAATGAGCGTCATAGGCTTTCACCTTGTACGCCAATTGTTCTTTCCAAGCAAAGAGATGTTGCTTGTTTTCTTCAGAGTATATTGATTGATATGCCAATTGCAAATCTGCAATTGTGCTTTTCGTCTTCAAGCCTCTTTTCTGCAATCCTTTGTTCTGATTGCTGGATCTCTGCACGAAGTCCATGTGCTCTATCCCGTAATTGGTATAGGTTTGCCAGTATACATCTACCCTTGAGAACAAACTCTTCCACTTGATCTCTCAAGTGTTTGCCGAATGTTATCAATTGTCGATGATTTTGTTCGGCGGGGAGATCTAGTAGTCCTGCTGGTAGGGCTGAGACGTTTGGTATGCCATGTATCAAGCTGGTTATGTATGACCTCAATTTCTAGTTTTCAGCCTTTAAGGCTGCCTTTTCTTTACCATCCTTAGCCATTCTTTCTTGTGCGCTCACCGAAGCTATTCCAAGAAGGTCTGCCTCCACCTGTCGTGTAGTCTTCCCGAGGTTAAGTTGAGACAAAGTGTAGTCTTCTACTTGGACCTCGTGTATGCTTTTCTCTACTAGTGGGGCGCAGTCTCTATGATGATCTCACACTCTGCATTCCTTTCTATGTGAACTTGTTTCTTCAACCTTTTCGCCGACGTGTCTTGTGGGACGTGGTCGAATTCGGTAAAGTCAAGTTCATAGGAGGGTTTTTCCCTCTTCCTTCCTAGGAAGCCTTCAAGCCAAATAGAATCTCGGCGAACTTCGCTAGGAAGGACATGAGGCCCTTGAATGCTAGATGTGTGACACTATGCTGGAGCAATGTCTCTCGGTGGTGAATCCAAGTCGATGAGGACTTGTGACCGCTGTGGTACTGGTGATATTGGTGGCTCTGCTTCCATAACAGGCACCGTTTCTGCTGCTGCTTCTACTGTTGTTGCTTCTGCCATTGGCCCTGCCACTATTTCTTCAGCAACTACTGCTGCTGGTTCCTCTGTGATAGTTTCTGCTGGATCAAGGGTAGCAGTCTCTACTCTTTGTTCTGGGGCAGCAATACTCGTGATTATTTCAGGACTATGCGTGGCTTTCTCCACAGGTGTCCTCTGTGTTCTAGGCTTTGTAGGCTTTGACATCCTCATCCCTCGGGGAGGATTGCACCATTGTTTCTGCCTAGGTTTCCTTTTTGAAGTGGAAGGTGGTGTAGACTGAACCTATGGCGGCTCTGTTCTGTGAGGTATCACCTTCCTTGATTTCTTGTTGTCGAGATAGAGTTGGCTATTTCTAACTACTCTACTCGTTCTTTCTTCTATAGACGTGTTTTCTTTGGCATACCAATCCACTCTCGGGAGCGGTTGGGAGTCAACTAAATATGCGAAGAATGAGGGGAGAGTGACTTCCCCTTCATCATCGGATAGGCCCTCAATGTCTACTGACATAAAATCAGCAATTTGTGGGAGTCTGAATCTGTTGTAGTTCCTTCTGCGCACTTCATACTCGTCTTGACAATTTACCCAATAATCTTCCATAGAAGACTTATGTGACGAGTGTTGCTCGAGGTGTGCTGCATAGAGTCCTCTGGGATCATAGGATCTTCTCTCAATGAGATACTTGAGGTTAAACCTCACCGTTTCCTGACTCATCATCTTAGCATCTGCCGCGAATCCACATCTATATAGTCCCATTTCAACGGGAAAGTTAACAGCTGTCTTCTTCTTCAAGCGCAAGTAGACATGAACCTCGGACAACTGTCTCAGGAATTCCATGAAGACTACCCTATCTAAAGGGTATCTTGGTAGCATGGCGGGGTGGCCAATGTAGCCATACACGCGTATGTAGGAGAACGTAGGAAATTGGATGAACCAATCTGCCCAATCCGCCATTGCCTCTCTGGCTGTCTGTGAAATACGCACGTGCATCTCATGGTTAAGCTCACATACTGTGTGCATAGTGAAGAGATCACTGGTTTTCTTGAAGTGCCTTTCCGCTTGAGTAAACTCAAGACGTGTGAAATGTTCGTGAACCTTCTACACACCTAAGGTTCCCACATTGTTCAATAACCTGAAATCGCCTTGGAAGGCTATCAAGTATACTAGGTAAGAGCACATGTGGAACCTATGAGCTTCCAGATACCCAGTGATTTGTCGGTGGAGTGTGTCACTAATCAAAGTGGCCCAATCATAATATTCCCTCCTGCCAATGATTTTAGCAATGACATAGTACATCCATGGCTGGAATTGACGACCATCTTCTTCTCCAGTGATTCTATTGAGTAGAGTGATTAACACTGCGTACTCATCTTTACATTCTCCTCGTCCCAACGACTTAGGCAAGCTTGCCTTTGTCACTTTTAACCATTTTTCAGCCATTACCTTTTGACATTTGTCCTTAGCTGTCTCAAATGCCTTCTCACATTCCGTCACTGATATGACTTTGCTGTTAGGACATGATGGAATATCAAAACACCTTTCGATATCCTGAGGCTTTAGACTACAAACAATTCTTCCATCCGCTGCTCTGATTTCTCTGGTGGTAGGATTGTAATGCTTGATACAAGCGATTACAAGCTCTACGCTTTGTAGTGTGATGGGAATTGATGCGGCCTGCAGCAACCCGGATTCTTCAATATTCTGCAATGTGATTTGATTCATGCCTTCTAGCTGCTCCAAATCAACCACTGGATTTACTTGGTGTAAATTTGTGTCAACTGTTTTCAAGTAATCATGGAGTAAGACCGTCTTGGTCTCGTATTGTACCTGGGAGTACTGCATCTTGAAAAACTTAAAGATTGACTGTAAGCTTGACCTTGTTCAGATGATTTTCGGAAACCCTTGAAAATAGCGCCCTCCGAGAAGTATTTTTCCGGAAAAAATCTGGCACATGGGTTTTGTTCGTGCTTCAATGCTGAACAAACCCAGTTCCTCAGAATTTGGATTCTGAAACTTTTTCGGAAAAACCCCCAAAAATAGGGGCAGCAAGTTTGTTGATTTTGGAAAATTTGTCGAGATGGGTTTCTCTAGAAAATAATGTTGAATCTACCCAGTTGATCTGATCTGATGTAGCCTGTTGCTTTTTCTGTCAAATGCAAGAAAACCTAAGACCAGAAGAGAGGAAGTAGACAGAAGATGGATTGGAAGTTTTATCTGATTCCCTGAAAAAAAATCTATCTCTGGGTCCAATCCTCAAAATAGCAATCCTCTTCTGCTTCAGATCTGCAAGAAAAATTGAAGAATGGATGAAAACCTTGTTCAGATCTATCAATGGCGTCTTTGAGAGCTTGTGGTTGTTCTTGATCTTTTATCTTGCAATGAAAAAATGAAATGGGACGCCTTCACCTTGAATATATATGTTTAAGCCTTAGATCCACAAGTTTGGGGACCTAACTCAAGCTCAAAAAGCGATTTTGGCTTGATCTAAAGTTAAAAAGGTGATTTACACTGATCGTGGAGTGTTTTAGCCAACTTTAACTCAAAAGCTCTTGACTTTAGTCAACAAATTGACCCTTGACTTCTTTTAGGCGTCTCTTTTGGTTTCTTGCAAGCTTTTAAATATTTTCTCTCCTGAAAGCCCTCTGTTTGATCTTGAATCTAGTGTTATCTGTTGATCCTGAGATGTTGCGGACACATTCACTGCGGAGCTGGATCCAAACTGAAAAGAAGTGCCTGGGAGACATGATGATGAAAAGCTGAGTTTAGGGCTTCAAAAGAATGGGCGCCTTTTCCAAGAAAAGGCTCTTTTGCTAATGCCTTGGTGAATTTTCAAACTTCGTTCTTCAGCCTTTTGAAATGACCTCTCGTGCTTTGATCTAGATTTCTCATTGATTGGAGAGTCAAATGATTTCGCTTGATGTCTCATCAGGTACCCAGCTCTGTTCTGTCAAAAATGACTGACTTCAGAAAACCTGGATCTCAATTTAGGGTTCCTTTATTGAAGGGCGCCCCTCCTTGAAAAGGGCGCTTTTGTCTTTTGGCCTGATCATCTTCATCTGAAAAGTTGCCTACTTTGATCTGGATTATCCGTTGAATGCTCTGTCAGATGTTGGTGCTTGCAGTTGCGTTTCCGAGATATACTTGGGCTGAGAAGATTATCCTGGGAAGCCTTTTGTCATTTATCAGCATCTGGAGATCAAAAAAGAAGGGCGCCTTTCTTTTGGAAAGGCTCTTTTTCCTTAGAACTTCGCCGTTAACTGTGGTTTCCTAATATTTCCTCAACTGCCTCTTTTTGCTTCGTCAGTAGCTGCTTGTGATCTATTCCTCAGATGATTTATCTGTTTGTTTCATTGTCGCGCCAGCAGGCAAATGTCAAGAATGAATGCCTTGGATGATCTGGGTGACTTCATTTGATCTTAAAAGATCATGGGCGCCCCTGCTTGAAAAAGGCTCTTTTCAACATGTGAACAATCTCTCCTTCGTAACATTTCCAGAGTTAGTCAAATTTTGACCTTTTTCACTTTCAGGAATCTCCTTCATCAAACAGCATCATTTTTGACCTTTTCCGCCATGGTTGTGTCGTTGAAGCTTTTGAAGCTTAGCTTTCAACACCTGGTACTGGCCAATCTGCCATTAATGGCTATGGAGCTCCTAACTTTGTTCCTGAAAAATAGAAATAGACCCACCAGAGTAAAACATGTCTTTTGATGATTCTAACTTGACCAATGTGATCGTGAAGCCTTTTAATCCTATCAAAATCATTTTCAATCATTTCTAGGAAGGTCCTATTTTCGGGGGTTTCCCTGAAAATAGGGATGAAAATCCCTAATTTTCAAATTTTCAGAATTTTGCACATGTGTTCCTTGACAGAAACCCACCAAGATTCTATGATTGATTTGACCTAAAACTGACTTAACATGGCATTTTAACAAGATTTAGCTCAATTTATACAGAATGCCAAAAAATTTATTTTGGGTACAACAGACAGAAAGATGAATCAAATTGTACTAATGTCAGCAAGATTCAATAAAGCAACTGAAGAGGTCAAAGATTTTCTAAGTTCGATTGCAGAAGGCAAGGAAATCTTGGAAAAGCAGAATTTTTCTCTAGATAGTATTGATGCTCCTAACAAAGAAGCAATTTCCAGCTTTTTGGCGGATTTAATTTCCCAAAATACCAATGGATGAGTTATCTTATCAAGATAACAAAGATCTCCAAAGATAGATTTAAAGCAGCAATTAACTCGATGCCTTTTCCGATTTTTCTTGCTATTCTTGTCTCATGCTTATCTATTCTTTGTGAGAGAGAAAAGAATCAAATTGTAATAGTTGGCACTTTCCCTGTTTTTTGCTTTCATTAGGTTGTTAGTTAGTTGTCATGTTTTAGTTTTAAAAATAAAACTTGCATGTTGGCATGTCTTGTTGTAAAAGAAATGAGATTTTAGGGTTCCCTACTCCTCGTTTGTGTATAAATAAGGGCAGCCTTGCCCATTTTTCTGTAACCATTATTGTGATAACAAATTGTTGAGCCTAATTTTGCCTGCAAGATGTTATTCAATGTCTGTTCACTTAGTGTAAGACCAAGCTTGTATGCTTGCCTTTTGCTGCAAGATATTGTTCAGTTCATGTGTAATTTGTGTTAGGTGATTTCTGGTTTGATCGCTAAACTATAAGCCTGTTATTGCTACAATCCTGTTGTCCCAGAAGTGTAATCATTTCAAGAAATTTGATAAAGGAAATCTTATGCCTGATTTGCTTTGATCTACTCTCTCAAGTTTTGTTTTATGTGTTTTTCTTACATAATATTTATTTCAACTTGCATCGAAAAGTACAATGAGTCTTCAGGTGTATGTTGGGAGAGAGTTTGTTTAAGTATCTGTGTTGAAATATTCCTTGTTTACTTTTCACTCTCAAGCTTTGAGTTTACTTGAGTTGTTAAAAGCATCACTAGAGTAGGCCTAGTTGTAGTTGAAATTCTAAAAGAGAAAATCTCAGATACGACACTAGTTTTATAACATTGTGCTCTTCGCTGAGAACAAAAAGGATTGGAAAATTTACTTGAGTTTACTTTCTTTAAGCATCATTAGCGAAAAGGAAGCTTCCCCTCCTAATTTGAAGAGCAGTATATCTGTGCATAGCTGTCCATTTCTAATTTCCATTCCAGAGGTGTGAATTGAAACACCAACAGTGTCAAATTCTTGTGATGTCATTTCTACATGAGGAGTTGTTTCAATAAAGAAACTCGTTACGGAGCTTAATTGGAAGGTTTCAAAGAGACATATTGGTTTAAAGAAGAATTGTTGGGCGCACAGATTCACATCTCTTTCGCATATGTTAAGGACCCTGAGGCTGCAGTTTCAATTGGGCAGGAGCCAATCAAGGTAAGTTAGTGTGGGTTGAACAATAGTAGTGACTATAAATGTCGTCACACTTATTAAGCTGCACCTACTGAATGGGAGGCCTCATGTATGTCAAAGAATAACATTTGAACTTCTCCAAATTCAATGTGCCATTATATTGATAAATTTGTGGTATAGTGAATTTAAATAAGGCATCGCTACTAATATCAAGATTATGTCTTATAGCCGCTTCATTCATAAACTTGGGAATTCAATAGTTTATCAGGAGTTGCGAACATTTGACGAGTCATACAGGTCATTAAAGGAGCCTCTTTAGCATTCGAGTCACCTACACTTTTGCAATCTTTGATTTAGAGATATTGTGACAAGCTGCTAGACTTGAAGTCTCCAGGAAAAACTTGTAGTTATATAACAGGTCAGCAAATTATTTGTTAACAATGTAATATTCCCAGTCATCTAATATCAGAGTTGCAATCTTATCTTGGAATCAAATGACATATCTGTATAGTTCAAATTGGTGTTGGCAATATGGGTATTTATATCTATTGTATCTACATTAGTGAGACTCTTTAAATTGAATGTGTTGTGAGAGACAAGTGTCAAAATTATGAACTCAAACTAGAAATCCAATTCATATTAGTAAGGAGTTAATTGCTTGACAAAATGTCTTTGCTCTTGAGGTGGTGAAATCAAAAAAATTAAAGACCAATTTAGGGCAGGACATTACAGTGGTATCAGAGCCATTGATTCAACCATTTAGTGGGTTCTAATACAAAATTTTAATAGCAAAAATTTTCTAATCAGCTTGGGGGTTATCAGCTGTTTGATTGCTCATTCTTGGTTAGTGTCCAGCATTCATCATCCTTTGTATTTTCAGTATTTCGAGTGTTTCAGTAGAGATGATGAATTCCATGCAAGAAATTATGACAAAAATGATACAAAGCTTCGAAAAATATGATAAGGCTTTAATGAATTTATTAGAGCATTCAAAAGAGATAGACTCTCTCATTGCAGATGAAGAGAAAGCAAATACTAAAGGAAAGGAATCTCTCAATAAAATAAAAGAAAGAAATCATTAAGAATGAGCTTAGAAGACAAAATTGTTGTTTCTCATGTACAGGAATTCGGGAGCCTAATCACCAATGCACGCATAAAAAGGTGAAGAAGCTTGAAGAAGAAAAGTCAATCATAGAAGAAGAGGTTGGAAAAGAGTTACAGATGATTGAAATTGTTCCTAATGGTTCTAATGTTACAAATATTGAAGATGGAGTTAGTTCTTCAAGTGTTTCCGTCAGTGAAATGGGGTACATTGATCTTCATGATAGTATTGAGATTGAGCAATCCGCTAATCTGAAGTTCAGTTAATCAGAAAATCAGGATGTAGGGACAAACAATCAAAAGAATGATTTTCACAATGCTTCTTCCAGCAGGGTAATACCATAGACATTGAGGAAAAAGAACCACTTGATGCTTCTACAAGTGAGGTGTGCAAAAGTCTTTATGTTGGTGGTGTAGAGATTGTATTTGATAAGCCTTGCAGGAAGGAGATGAATACTTTTGAGGATAATGTGTTTGATCTTAACACTGTCTCATCTTCTTTGTTTGAGGATTGCAAGACACCATCTAATGAAAAAACCGATTTTGGAAATGATATGGTTTCTACACATGAAAGTAAATCAGAAAATTTAATGTGTGGCAACCCAAGTTATGTTGTTGAGTTTGATCAAAAGCCTTTGGCGTTGCAAGATTTGAAGGACCAACTGGTGGTTACAGATGAAACAGTGGGGCAAGTGTTAACAAGGGCAAAAGATACTCACAAATACGTTGAAGAACTCGTTTGGGAAGCTCAAATTGAGGAGAGGAAAAGGGGAGTTGCAAGTGGAGTCACTCTTAATCAATTGTACACTATTAGAGAAGCATTGGAAATGATGAAATCAAATTACTTGCAATTGTTGAGGGACAGGGATCTTGTGTACAAGTATGTTGAAGACAAGGAAAAAGAAGCTGATTATCTTTGTTTGCAGTTAAGTATGGCTTACTTTTCATTATACAAAGCAGAAAATTCTATTCCTATCATAGCCACATCCAAGGATCAAGAAAGTAAAACAAGGACAATGGAAATCAAACAAATTGTTGCAGGGATTGATGAACTCCATGGGGATGAAATATTGCATAATAATTCTAGAACTCTCCACATTAGAGAGATTCAGTATGTTGAAAGAGTCTGGAACCCACATCAAGAATTTGAATTCTTAAATTTTGAGGATCAAGTTTCAAATATAGGTGCAATTTACAGCCATTGGAGAACTGATATAACGGGTAATGAGGGCAGATTTCAATACAATACATTTCAGGAATCAGCAGTTATTGAGGAGCATTAAATGTTGGATGGAGTACATGAAACCTATAAAGACACCATTGAAACGAATGAAGAATATGTGGATACTACGAGTGTTAACAGCAATCTAGTGTCTTGGTATGAGCCTCATACACTATTTGAATCTGTTAATAATGTTGAACATCTTGAATTGGATGAAGATTGGCATGAGATACAAGATGATGCTAACGAAAGGTATGAAACAAATGTTGATTTCATGATGCTGAACAGAAGTCTTTTATCTCTATATGATTTTGTTTATCATGAGGTGGTAGATAAAAATCTTAATTTTGACATTGGTAAAGGGTCTCATCTTGTTGATACTCAAAATTTTATGGATAAGGATGAGATAATGTTTATGGGTCCAAGTCACTCACGAGACATGATACTTCATAATGAGTATACTATTCTTCACCTCATGAAAATGCATAACAACAATGTGCACCAAATTGGGGAGGAGTGTTCAGATTTGATTCTTTGGTCTCTTACCTACACATTCATGTTTAATGGATGCTCTATGGTGCTGATCATAAAATTCTGACTTTGCATTGATGTTAGCAGCGGATTGTTTGGATTGGTGTGCACATGTTTGTCACTATGGCACTTGGGAATTGAATGTTGATGATATTTCTATCATTAGGGAAGAGTCTACAATCAATTTTTGGTGCACAAACCCTATGCGTACAAGAAGTTTTCTTATTTGCAGCTGCTACTCAAACATCGTAATTCTGATTTCTACAGTTTTGACTGATGAATTGATTAAATTTCAAAATTTGATGATTATATGGTAGCAAAGTATAGAAAAAATTTCAGATATGATTCAGATTTTTTGTATTCTCATGTTGTTAAGTAATGGTTATGATTGGCTGTTCCATGTATTTTTTGATGTTACTTTGTTGATTGTAGCCATTTGGATTTGGTATGAGTTGATGGTTTTTATCAGAGTGGCGTAGAGGCAGCTTGATAGGTTATTTCGAAGATTGGTTTGGGACTCTGGAATCACAAATGGTTCTAGTTTGTTTCAGTCAGGTGGCTTGGCAGTTGTGCTGACATTGCTTGAGGACAAGCAATATTTAGGAAGGGCGGACTGTAATGTCTCCTATAATCAGGGATAAGATCAAGATTTAAAAATGTAAATCATTAAACATAAACCTTAAAACCCTAATCAAGTAATAGAGAACAAAGAAAGCATAAAAATATGAAATAATGCAACATTGTTACCAAAGTCTTCACATGATTATTTAATGGTAGAAAGTGGGAAATAATTAAATAAATATAAATTTATTCAATTATGGAAGACGAGGACATTAGAGACATACTTAAATAAATAGCAATTTATTTAATTAATCAAAGAGGAAATAGAAAGATAGAAATGAATTAATTAAATAAATAAAATTATTTAATTAATAAAAGATTTATGACTTTAGACAATTATTAAATAATTAAAATTATTTAATTATGAAGGACGAAAGGGAAATTAATAAAGTTGTAGGCCTAGGGCAATTTTTAGTGTTTACATCCCCAATTTTATAAGTCAGCATTGTAATTAAATAATTAATTTAATGTTGTCGAAAAAAGCTAAATTATAAATAGTCGACTTAAATTAATTATTTAAGTGGAGCAAAAGTAACTTAAGTTAGAAAAGTTGCCGGTATTGGCATGGTGTGATGGTTTATAGGTGGCATTGTTGTTCTTGCCACCAAGGTTCAAACCCCGTTGGGGTGGTATTGTTGAATGGTTGTATCCGGTTCATAGCTCCGGTCAAAAGCGTTTACCCCTTGAATAAAAAAAACTTAAGTTAGAAAAGTTAAATAAATTAAATAAGTTACTTTTGAATTTCAAAAAAGAAATAAGTTAAAGGTGAAAGGGAAAAAAGATGAGAAGACAAGAGGACAGAAGGAGTTACGAAGAGGAAGGAATAAAGATTTCAGGGGAGCAATTTGCAGCTAGGTTGGATTTGGTTTTGAAGAACAGTTTTGTGTGGTTAAACATAGTTCACCACAAAACTTTCTAAGGATGAAACCCTTCACAAAGATTATCATCTCTGGAGTTGAGAGACACTCCCTGGATGACTGTTGACAGTCTCATTTTTAGAGACTGTGTTGGGATTAATTGTGATAAATTAACAAAGTTTGTAATAAGAGGTCTAAATAGAATATGAAGATGTGAGATGAATTACATACAGAATATTAGAATTTTTGAAGGTATGTATAATTCATTTCTATCTGAGGTGGCCAATTCATTGCTTGAGAGGATGGTTCTTTAATTAATCCTATAGTTGCATAGGAGATAAGGAGTTTAATGGACATACAATGTTAAATTCACCGTGGCAATCTCTAAAGAGCCCATTGATGTTGTAACATTTGAAGCCATATCTTGAATTTAATATCTATTGCCAGGAGTATATTGGAGAAATTATACATTCAATGCCGCTTCATATTTTATGGAGTGAATAATATTAAGTTTGAACCCTGCAAATAATTAATTAATTTCAGACGTGATGCAATCTGACCAGGCAAAACTTTGAAGCCGGAGAATAGCCAAACCATGGGAGTTGAATGCTATATTGGGAGCCTTTCCTTCATACTATCTTACATTCCAAGACTGCTCGAGCAAAGTTGGAGTCGATATTAATAAAGGGAGCTTATGTCATAGATTTGTCAAAGATATACATCGGTCTACTGGAAGAATTGCTAGGCGCCGCACTTTAATTCCAACTTTCGATGATGAAAGGAGTTCACTAAAGATATCGACCTTCATTAATATTACATGCCTCATTAATTAATATATTCTTGCCATTCCCAATATGATGATAAAGCGTGTCAACAGAGAGTAAAGGATTCGGCATTTGAATTCAAGTCGATGTTAATTTTGGAGGGGCCGATATTCCAATAACCATACACAATGAATACATAGAGAGGTTGTTTGAAGGCAATTATATTAATTCTTTAGTGTTGTATTTCTGAAGGGAGAATTGTCATATGTAAAAATTCAAAGCTCACCACATTGGGAAATTGAAGTGCTATATGGTTGAATTGTTATTTGTCTCAAATTCTTGTGATGTCGTTTCTACATGAGGAGCCGTTTCAATAAAGAAACCTGTCAGGGAGCTTAAGTGGAGGGTTTGAAAGAGAGATATTGGTTTAAAGAAGAATTGTTGGGCGCACAGATTCACATCTCTTTTGCATATGTTAAGGACCCTGAAGCTGCAGTTTCAATTGGATAGGAGTCAATCAAGGGAAGTCAATGTGGGTTGAACAATAGTAGCGACTATAAATGTCATCACACTTATTAAGCTGCACCTATTGAATGGGAGGACTCATGTATGTCAAAGAATAACATTTGAACTTTTGCAAATTCAATGTGCCGTTATATTGAGAAATTTGTGGTAGAGCGAATTTAAATAAGGCATCGCTACTAATATCAATATTGTCTTTTGAGCCGCTTCATTCAAATACTATTAAAATCATATTTGTCAGTTATGGCTCCAATCACGTCTCCGTGATTTTTGTATGTTGTTAATGCTCCAATCTCGCTTTGTAACGCTCTGTACAGTTGCTATTTTTGCTTTCGTTATTTGTTAGTTATGGCTCCAATCACATCTCTGTGATTGTCGATCGCCTTTCCTTGTATTCTATTTATTCATTTTTTCATGTTAATAATATGATTTGATTATTTGAAATTCATCTGCTCTTGCATCTGCAATATGGTAACAGAGCGGGAGATCGAACGGATATTTTAAAATTTTCGATCTTTCCTCCTACGCGCATGTGGGTTCTTTGTTCTGGTTTCTTTCTTGGCTTTTGGTTTCTCTCAACTCCTGAAACACGCATTTAGTGTTGTTTCTATTCTCGTCTAGTGCCTAAGTGTTGAGTTCTCCGTGCATTTGAAGAATCGTTTTGCCCGTGTTTTCGTCCGTCTCTCTTGACGTGACCATTTTGTTCATTCTTGTGCTCATTTTCGGTGAATGCGCATTCATGGAACTGAAGAAATGTGTTTGCCGCATATTCTTTCATTGCCCATGTGAGCACATTTCTTCTGATTGTGTGTCTTCATCTATGGTTGTGCGGAATTCTTTGGCAAACGTCTTTCTCATTTCACGTGATCGCGTGTGTGTTCAGTGAAGTGTTCTTTGTGTTGGGAATTTATTCGCATTAGAACTGTGGGCATCCGTTCTTTGTTCTTGCCGAGATTTTTTTTCCATCTTTGTTCAAAATTCTGAGCGCACGACCTCTGTTTTCCTAGTCACAAGTGAACAAATTCTTCTAATGCATTTTTTTCTTCAATTTGCTTGCATACTTTGCCTTGTTAAAAATGTGTTTCTAGGCAGAAAGAATCCGCAATTCAGTTTCTGGGTGTCTGCCTCTTCTTGAAGTCGGGCTTTTTTTTAGAAGAAAACTTTGCTTCTTGTGCACAAATTTCTAGAGTATTCTAGGCGTCATTTTGTTTTCTAGATTTGTGGAATAAAAATCAAGCTAGGGTTTTCAAAAATCCTTTGTTTTCAGAGGCCGAAAAAAATTCTGATTCAAGATTCTTTTTGGGTTTTTCAAGAACTTTTATAGGTACTCGTCAGTTTTTTATGGATGTCTCGAAATCTGTGCCTTGAAATTTGTGCCGACGAATTTGTCTTGTTTTTTGTGCCAGAACCTGCCTCAGTACAATTGAATTTGTATCTTGGATTCCGTGCAATCAGTTTTATCGCCTTCTCAGTTTGTCTTCATTTTGTGTGCCTCGAAAAGCGTGAAGAATGGCCTCTTTGACCAACATCATGTTGGACAACAGTCAAAAGTTCAACAGTCGCAACTACAACACATGGCAGCAGCGTATGATAATGATATTTGATTATCGATGTCTTGACCAGATTGTTCTGGGCACCAAGATACGACCTCTCACAGTTGATAAGGATCAGGAGAAGTTTGATGAGCAGAATCGGGAAGCTGTTATGCTCATAAAGTTATCAGTCATTGATGACGAGTTCCCTTAGGTTCCTTCAGGTAAATCAACGAAGGAGATTTGGGATCTTCTAAAAGATCTTCATGAGACTTCCGACACGAGTCGTGCGTTCTTTTTGAAGAACATGTTGTTTTCCATCATCATGGATGAGAATACACCTCTGCAGGCACACTTGACCAGGATCAAGGACATTTGAGATCAGCTCGAGGCTATTGGTCGGAAGATAGAGGAAGAAGATATGGTGGTGATCATTCTAAAGAGTTTACCACATCCGTTTGAGCAATTTATTGAGACGCTCAACATTACAACGACTAATGTTGACTTGATGTTTCCAAATCTCTGCAACAAACTTTTACAGCAGGATCGTTGGAAACAACAGTTTGTTACTAGTGCCACTTCATCCTCTTCATTGTAGGAATTCCCTGTGTTGTACCCAAACCAATTTTTTTTTGCTTCATCAAGGCATTTTGCTTAAAAGAGTCTAAACCTTGCTAAAACGTTGTCAAATACAGTTTTTAGGCAATATCAAGCATTGAGTTTGGTCAGTGTTGTGTCAGTTAAAGGCAGTACCTGTTGATCAGAACCTGAATCGGGGACTCAGAACGGGGTATTTCACAATGGAGAAGCATTTCACAATGACAATTATACCTTTGCATGGTCATTTCAGTGACCAAGACAAGGATTTCAATGATAAATTTATGAAGATTTCTCAAGCAAAAGCAAAATTGCGCCCCTGTAGCCCAGGGGCACCCTTCTCATTGAAGGCCCAGATTTTGTGGCATACGCTCGTAAACATTGTCAATCTCTTCAGAATCACCCCAATTATCTAATGAGCTATCTTGCGAAGTTATCCGAGGTCTGTAGCTCCGGTGACTGACGTCAAAAGTTAAGGATTCCGGAGGTAGCAGATTGCAAAAGCTTGTCACTCTTCAACTATTGTGCCCCTATAGCTCAGGGACGCCCTCCTTAATGGAGGTTCAGATTCTGTTGTTCCTGCCTATTGATGCATCTAATCTTTTCACGACTAGTCTGGCTATCCGACGAGCTACCGAATGCAAACATCCGAGACCCAGAGCTCCAACAGTCAGGGCTAGAAGATGAGATTACAAAGAAACTTCATATCACAGAAAGTTCTCTAATGGTGTAATTGCGCCCCTATAGACCAAGGGTGCCCTTCAAAATCACCCCTAAGATGATTGAAATTGCAGATGCGGTCTTCCTGACATCTGTGCTACTCTAGTCCGGTTTTGCAACGCACCAGTCAGCCTATCAATCCGATATTTTGAAAGATCGTGGTAGAGATTTTACCAAGCACGTAAATCAGAGGGTGGAGAAACATGAAACATTCACTATAGCCTCTATAGGCCAGGGGTGCTCAGCCTTTAGGCCTGTCAGATGGTGTTATTTGCTTTCACAGTCTTCACGAGAGTTGTGCGCAATTACTCTAGCTATCCAACGACCCCAGTCGTCAGCCTCCGAGATTTGGCAAACGCTCGTACGTGCGAGGTCTTTGCAGAATACTGAAAAACGAAGACAGCTCAGAAAATGGTTGTCTGGTTGTATATTCCATCTTGGGAAAGGCGCCTTTCTTTTTGAGGTCTTAGAAGCAGTTTTCTTGCTTGATCGCCTCTAGAGACATCTCTCGTAGTTTCTTCTGGCTACGCATTGAGACAGACGGTGCGCGAATCAGGCCACCCCAACTCCTGATATCAGAGGTCAAAGTAGGGCATCTGGTTGAGAGTTGTACTGTCAAAATGGTGTTTGAGCCTTTTCAAGCCAGGGGTGCCCTTACTTTTGGGGTCCTTAATATAGTTTTCAAGTATCTTGCGTATATTCGTTGGATACAGAATACCTCTAGTCACGCAGTGAGCCTCCCATCCAGTCAGCAGGGTTCACCATTCATTGTCAGCAATCATTTGAAGCGTCAAATGGTAGTATAGAGAAATGGCTAAGTCTGATGTCTGAAAATCAATTTAATCAAGAGCACCTAATTTTTTGAAGGGTTAAATGATGGATTTTGAAGTGATAACTCCCAGTAGACATTTCTTTCTTGCTCTGCAGGCTTCGCAATGAATGTCCCTGCTCAGTCTCAGCATAATCCAGTCATCTAGAAATCAGTGTTGAATATGGCCAGTTGTAACTTTGTAGTTAGCTACAAAGTAGGAAGTTAATAAAAAGCGTGATATCTTGAGCAAATTGATGCCAATGAAGACAAATGAGGACTTTTCGAAATCAGTGAACTTCGCCGAATTCATCCAAGAGCTCAACGCGGTTTGTCAACTAATTAAAATAATATTAAATATTTATTTTTGCATATTTGAGCATTAACGGGCGATTTTCTAAAATTGGCGCCTCTTTGTGCTAGATTTTCAAATTGGATGATGAATATTTTTATTAGTATTTTTATTCCGGACTTCAAGTCAGTCTTAGTTCGAACTAAAGGGGTCCAATCAGAAGCTTTCTATTTCAGTCGAGGTTTTTAAATCTTGCAGTCAGCATTATGGTGCGAATTTTCTCTATTTATTCATGGTGCCTATCATTAAACATTCATCCAGCTTAAGCAAAATTCGTAGTTCTTCAAAGCAGAGGCGAATTTTTACAGGTTGGGCGAATTTATCATCAGCAATTAAATTCAGAAGCATCAAACAATTCTTTTTGCAGGTTCAAGTTCACAATTATCAACAAGTTTGAAGAACAAAGGGCGATTTTAATAGAAGAAGAATATAGAAAAAACGTCTTTTCTCCTCTGTGATTCTCAAAATTTTCTCAGATTTCAATTTGCATGTTCCTAAAATTGGCAAATTTTCGCAAGTCTGATCATCTGGATCGTTTCCATATAGCTTCCTCGAATTAAATTCATGTGCTTGATTTTTTAGGAATTTTTAACTCCAGAGCATCAGTTCTCGAGTTTCTAATTTTCTCAACTAAAAATTCTCTGCATGGTCGAGTAGAAGTCATATTTTCGCATTTCTGATGTTCTGGGTTGTCTTAGAATCTTTTTCTGGACAAAACCCATATCTCAGATTTTTCGCCGAAAATAACTCTTCAATAGGCTATTTTTAGCCTCAGTAGGCTATTTTTAGCTTTCCAGAAATCTTGTCAGAACATAGTCGAGTTCACAATCAACAGGCGAGTTTTTCAAAATGCAGTACACTCAACTTGAATATAGGACCAAATCAGTCCTTACTCACGACTTCATCGTGACAATTGAGACGAATCTCCATAAGGTGCTGCCAGAGGCAGTCTTAGATCCAATCAAAATCAGAGATTCGATTATTCAAAACATTCAGCAGTCCCGGTTATTGGAGGCCGCTTCCATACCTATCTCCGCTCATTGTATTGAGTTCGTGATGTCTTGTATTAAGCATTACAACTCTACTACCCGTGAGATAGTGTCAGTAGATCAATGAGTTATTTGTAGTCTCAAGCCTCTGGACGTTGAAAGAAGTTTTGGTATCCCCTAGCACCCGAACAGTCTGGTTATTTCTATAGAGCAATGCGAGCATGCATTCAACGCTGATGTGGACAAGTGCCAAAGTAAAATGGCAGAACAATGGTTAAAGCAAGCGAAGAACAAATTACCAAATAATGTGGGTCGTGGTGAGTACAAGGATGAGTACTCAATTCTAATTGCGCTCCTGAATCGTGTCTCAGGTCATTCACATGCAAATGTTTTCCAGCCTTGGATGTATTACATCATTGGTTGCATCATATCTGGGCAGGAGCATTATGACTGGGCATCCTTCATCAGTGATATTATCCACAAACAGATCACCGACTTCCTAGTTGCCCACGAGTTTCACATGTGTTCCTATCTCGTGTATTTGATCGATTATCAAGGTCAATTCTGAGGGTTAAACACCGTTGGCATTCTCAATGTTCAGAAAGTCTATCACTATTATGATCAGCTTGAGTTCACTAAGGCTGAACATCACTTCAAGTGTGTTCACGAGGCTTTCTTGACTTATACAATGAGAAATTTGGACTGGGAGTTGCACGTTCGTATCTCGGCGGTTGCTAGAGCAACGATGGATGGTTGGGCGGATTGGTTCATATCCGAGTATATGGATTTACAGGAAACCCAACTATGCTTCCACGCTATCCTTCGGATAGAACAGTTTTTATGGAGTTCCTGAGGCAATTGCATGATGTTCATCGTCATTTGCGTCGCAAGCATAAACCAGTTGCCAATTTTCCTTTTCAGTTTGGAATTAGTTGGTGCAAGTCGACAGTTGATGCCAAAGTTGCAGGACAGGAGCTGGAGAGGTATCATCTCAAGTATCTCATCGAGGTACGTGCCTATGATCCTTGGGGTCATTACACAGCTCGCCTCGATGGTCGCGCATATCATAAGCCTTCCATCGAAGACTATTAGGCCAATTGCGTGGACGACTTCAAGGTTCATAGACGTAGCTACGACCGCTTCTCTCCCTCACAGATTTATGTTTTTTGTCAGAAGATGTGGGAGGTTTATCAGATGATGAGGGTGAAGTCCTTCCTCAGTTTTTCAGAGAGCAGGTTGACACACAGCCGCTGCCAGCAGTTGATTGGTACGCCAAGGAATACGCAATAGTAAAAGAGAGGTCAAGTAGAGTTATTCAAAACAGTATACTTTACCTTGATAGCAAGAAGACCAAGAGGGTAAGTGTGCCTAGAGCAGAGCCGTCAGTGGTGGATCCTTCGCTACCTTCCTCATCGAAACCTAAACAGAAGAAGAGGAGTAATCCTCCCAAGAAAGGTCAAGCGCCAAACAATTCAAAAGGAAAGGCGCTTGCTATTGATACACACACGGACCCTATCAGACAGCCTGTCACAGAGCCAGTTCAGAGTTCGCCAGTGCCTAAGGTTTAGCCTTAAGTTCCTATACCAGTTCCGGAGCAATCACCAGTCCCAATTCATATCGAATTGGATTTACACCCCGCATCTCGCAGCAGCTCATCTACATATTCACTCTTGTCAAAGCCTCCTATTGCTAGTACAGATCCTTCCAATAGCATTAGCCGAGACTAGTCTTGGATTGAAACTCAAATGGGAAGGAAGAGGAGGCAGCCATCCTATGTCCTTAATCATTCAGATTTTGATCAAGTTTTCCAGGATGTGCCAGACAAGAGAATCAAGAACATAGTCCACATAGAGAGGAATACTGATTTGGAGATCGTCATCGAGACTGCTATAGCTCCACAGGGGAAGAGCTTGGATGAGTTGGAATCTCAAGACTTTGAGGTTATCACAGTCAACCTTGGTCATAGCACACGCCAGACTCAGGGTGATCTCCTACAGGTTGCTACAGACAGTGCCAGGGATAGAATGTTGAAGGACGAAGAAGATAACGCAGCCCTCAAGGCTGAAATCAGACAACTTCATCAGTATATTTCTAGCTTTGTACACAGCTCAGATGTTACCGTCACACTCCCGCCGATGCTTGAGCCTCCAGTAGAACAGGGCCAGCTTAATCATTTGGTTGCATACGGCAAACATTTGGAGGAATGGGAGGAGGAGTTCGTTGCTAGAGGCCGTTCTATGCTTACAAAGATATATCAGTTGTGGTACAATGCACGAGAGCTCTGTCTACGTCTCCAGGATGAGAAGCAAGACATGGCGATTAATAGACCCCGGGACAACATTATGATTGCTCACCTAAGTATGGCATATGAATCAGTCACAGATGCAGAGGATAAAGAAGCTATCTACTCTTGGAAAACACAGTTGGTTTTCAAGGCAAAGATAGAGGAAACAATGGCGTCAGAGTTGGCTGAGAGTAGAGAGCATGTTACTAGTGCACTCCGATTTGTAAGGACTTTAGTATCTCGCTTACCGTGTCGATATCAAATTGAGGGTGGTGCCTATGTTCAGCTTACCGATGTACAACCAGAGCTCCAAGCACTCATTCATACTCTTTTTAGTGAGGAGACCGTTGGCTATAAGATTAATCAGCTTACAGTCATGTCGGTGTTGTTCGATGAGGCAACCAGGAGCAGAGGCGAACTTCAGTCCTAGATCACAGCTGGTGAGGACATGCTACGCAGGCATAGCATTCTTCGACAAAGTATCAGAGCTACAAACAGTGATGCAGTTAACAATCTCGTTGAGGGATTGGTTGCTTGAGATCACGATCAGTAGACTTTAGTTCCCACCTCTCAGAATAGACATTACAAATAGGAGTTAAACTTGGTGTTATCTTTTCAAGTTAACTCGTTGTCTTATCTCATGCATATCTATTTTGAGATCAGCTTTATTCACTTGGAGTTGTATTTAGGGTTTACGTTAACTGATGGTAGTGTTCCAATTAACTTGCTTTCAATAAGGACGGCATGCTTGCACATTGTCCACATAGATTAGGTTTTCAGCTAACTCGATGGTAGCTTTCCAGTTAACTGATAGTTTGCTTTATTAGGTTTAGCAATAAATCTTGCATGCATTGCAAGATCAGAAGTTGACTCAAGGTGATTTTAGGGTTCCCTAAACCTTGATGTCCATAAATAAGAGTTTTGCTCATTTGTACATAACTTTGGTAACGAGAGAAATATATGTTGTTCCTAATTCCTCAGTCTGCATATTGCTCGCTCTATATCCTGTTCATGAGTATTTACTATTGTGATGAATTGTTATGCCACTTGGGTTTCATGCAATTATGATGGTGAATTCTTGCTTTAGTTAGATATAGTGGCTAGTATGCAATTTATTGTCCTAGTTGGCTATCCTTCATGTCTTTGTGTTCAATAAACCTGTCAGATTGAGCTCGATAGATGTGCCACCTTGCCTTCAAGTTGAGAATTTGTACTTGGTTATCGTGTGATGTGTGTGAATAATAAACTTATTCAGATTGAGCTGATAGTTGTGCCACCTTGCCTTCAAGTTGAGAATTTGTACTTAGTTTATCGTGTGTTGTTGTTTCCAATAAGCCTATTCAGACAAGCAGATAGTTGTGCCACCTTGCCTTCACGTTGTGAGTTTGTACCCGGCATATCGTCAGATAATCATTCCCGCTCCGTTTCCTCATGCTCTGAATTCTTGAGGGGATTGGATAGTTAAGTTACTTAGTTTTGAGTGTTGTAGTTAAGTCTTGTGAAACCAGAAAATACTTAGCTGCAACGTATAGAGTTTTTCTTAAACCTTGTGCCTCTTACAGCTGAGACAAAAAGACAGGATATAGTTTAGTTTACTTTTCACTTTTCAAGCATTTTGTCAAGCACAACGAGGGAGCTTCCCCTCCTAATTTGAAGAGCACTCATTGCGTAGTGTGCATAGCTATCTGTACCAACTTGCACTCCAGAGGTGTTAGTTGTTACGCCAACACCCTGCAAAGACATTTCAGCAGAATAAGGGCAAGCCCTCGTCCTTTCAGCAACACAATCAGAGGCAATCTTCAGATTCTTCGAAGTCAAAGAATATTCAGTGCAATTATTGTCACAAGTGTGGCCAAATGAAGAAGGATTGTCGGAAGCACTTGGCCTCTAAACAAGGCAAGCAAGGAGAGTCTAGACCGAAAGCACATGTGGCGGAGCACACTGAGCAGAAGGAGTTTGTGTTCTTTGCATTCATGGCAAAGAGTCCTACAGATCCTATAAACACTTTTGCTTGGTACATTGACTCTAGTGCTTCACGCCATTTCACGCATTGCCAGGATTGGTTTATTTAGTACATGCCTTTTAGAGATTCAGTTATCTTTGGAGGAGGCGAAGAGTATACTATTGTTGGCAAGGGGAATGTTCAGATTCAGTCTAGTGGGAGAAATTTGATATTTCTTGATGTATACTTTGTACCAGGCATGGAGTTCAGCTTACTTTTTGTAAGTCAGATTATGACTCACTCTCCTCAGTTGGACATCGTCTTCAGTATGCATACATGCAGTATTGTTGACAGAGAGACACAGACTATAGTCATTCAGGGACTTGAGGATCATGGTCTTTATAGACTACTTGATTATGGTGATTCTCAAGAGCATGCTATGGCAGCCAGGAGCACTTCTATCAGCAGTCTTTGGCACGAACATTATGGGCACCTAAACATGCACCATCTCTCTCAGTTATCACGAGATGATCTCGATGGTGGTCTACCTACAATTCAAACTCAAACTCATGGAGTTTGCGAGACTTGTTAGGCTGGAAAACAACATCGGACTCCTTTCTCCAATGGCGACTCATGGTGGGCTTCCAGGGTTTTACAGTTGGTCCACACTGATGTATGTGGTCCAAAGCACATGCCTACCATTACTGGATCTAGGTATTTTTTGCTTTTTGTTGATGATTTCAGCAGAAAGATGTGTGTGTATTTTTTGAAGCTTAAATCAGAGGTGTTTAACATATTTCTGCAATTTATGGCCTTGGTAGAAAAAGAGTCTGGTTCCTCTATTATTACTCTTAGGTCTGACAATCGAGGGGGAATTTTGTTGAAAAGATTTCTCCACATTTTGTGTTGCACATGGCATAAAGTGCCAATTCACCACACCTTATAGATCTCCTGAAGCAGCTTGGTCTGGATGTACGCTGAACATTAGTCACCTGAAGGTTTTTGGCTCCACTGCTCATGTTTGGATTCCTAATGCTCAGCACACTAAGTTGGATTCCAAGAGCCAAAAACTCATGTTTACAGGTTATAGTGAGAACCATAATGATAGGGAGTTGGGGTTGGAGGAACCAATCACAAGTTCCTGCTCTAGGTCTTTCCTTATAAGACCTCCTTGGTGTTTGGCTTCACCAATCTAACCTATAGGCCCCTCCTCATGTCTAGGTGCCCCTGGTTTGTCTGACCAACCCCTCTCCTATCCACATGCTGTCCTTCTACCAAGCTAACCTTGGTGCTTCGCCACATTCTCTCCATTGGCCCTTACTCTTCTTTAAAGACCAAATATCCACAACCTTATGTTAGTTTCTTGCAAGGGTGTGTAGATGCTATGATGGCTTCCAGATGATCAAACTAGGGTTCTTGTTCCATCCCAAGACTCCAACTAACCAACGCTTTCACAAAATGCTCTCCTAGGGTTTGGAAAGGCTACAAGCCTTGAGCCCCCAATTAGGCCTCTGAACAGAGGTAAAATGCTTTTCCCTACTAAACCCACCAAAGGACTTAGGTTCTTTGTTTAGTGTTTGATTTTCTCATGCCTATACCTCAAAGATTCCTAGGTTTTTAGCCTTGTGCAGGCCGTACACTGTCCAAATACAAAAGTGGTCAAGAACCCTAGGGTTTTAAGCTACTCAAAACTGTTTTAGGACTGTCAAAAAGTTCTCCTATCAAATGAGTTGCTAGAACCTTCCCTTGACCACCATGCACTACTAAGACCTCCAACAAAATTCTGCAAAAAGAATTTCTTCAAGATCTCACGTCCCCTGCAAGTTGTAAGTCTTTTTCTCCAAGTCTGCCCCAACCGGACCTGCACTAGCTCGCCTAGGGCAAAGCTTTACAAGCATCTCCTGCACTGCCACAAACTCTACTAACTACCATATTTACAAGGAGGGAGTCTAGACACTATTCCCAAGAGGCCGTACAATTTGTACGGTGGGAAGGTGCTCTAGGACTTGTTGATGTGATTTTTATGACCGCACCAATCAGCAGAACAAAATAGTCCGAACGCTACTCCATTCTCTCTTGATCAAAGTATTCCGTGCGCTAAGATTGCAAGAAAGTTCGCACGTTCAACTCCAATGTTCCGAAATACTTAGAATACCCTCAATTGGTTTGATGTGAATTGCTGTTTTCACGAGGGGACTTACACAATTGTTCAGGCTTCTTGCAGTTAACAGTGGGTGAATGATTTTAAGGGAATTTTGTGCGTATGATTTGGCAATAAGTTCGTTTTCCTAAAGCTAACTAGGAATGTGCGGAAAGTAAATGAGTGTAGGGCCTAAGAGACTTATATTCTATTCTAAATGCAAGATATGTGGAGCTCAATTTCGGCAGACTTCAACCGAATTTCACCTAGCCTCACGTCGGACAGCTTCAGCAAAATTAGTGCAATCTTCAAAGGGATAGCAAAAGATGTTCAAATTACAATTTAGCATACATACACCATCAGAACGACGCATATAAGTATACAAATCACAATCGAAGTTAAACTCAAGATAATCTCCAGTGGACCACGCAAGGCGAACTTATCATCAACAAGCTGCTAGTGGTATGGAATGAAATGAAGCTACCTCAATAAAACACCACACATCCAAAGTAAACTACTTGCATGAAATGAAAATTACGCTACTTTATGCTACTTGGATCCGAAAGGATGAAGAGACCTTGCTAGCTATCCATGACAAAGACTAATTCCACCATCAATGAAAAGATCTATTATCATGAAAGTTTTACACAACAATCTCCACAAAAGTTTTCAAAGGGAAAACTTTCTTTCTTCTCCACACTATGCTAAACTATCAAGCAAAATGTCTACTCTGCTCTACTCTCTAGTCTGATCTCCAAGTCTAATGCTAGTCTAATGAATTACAAATGAGGGGGACTCCCCCTTTTATAGATAGC